>QJPP01004360.1:0-126449 GCA_003996215.1 Jaltomata sinuosa
CGGGTAGACCTCAAGTGTTAAGAAGGAAGAGAGAAAGAGTAATTAAGCCTGCTCAGAGACCATGAATCAAACTTCAACTAATCATATCAATCTCAAAATCCAGAAAACTAACAGTCTAGCAGTAAGCGAATCTCATACTTATCCATAATAGAGAACAATTCTGTAAGTAAAAAGCAAAAGTCTACCTACAGTCCCTCGGCCGCCCATACAACCGAGGAACACAAACAAGTGAAAACAAACTCTCCGGCATCCCATACTACCGGAGCGTACAATCAGCAAACAGCAAACAAGGGTGGAACCTCGAACCATGAATGATATGATGCATGAAGATCTCAAGTGCCATAGTATCTCTGTATGTACCTCCTCCGGCGCCGATCCGGCCCAGCAGTAGGTTCCATGGAAGGACACTGCCCGTAACCTCTACTCCACCCGTATACCCCTCCGCCGGCACATGCAGCCCGTATCCCCTGTCTTGGATGGCAAGGTCCATGGAGGTCCCAGACCCCATACTAAAACTCAGTATCAACACATGTCGTCTGGAAGCAAGTCCGGTATCAAGGTAGAGACCCAGTCTCGAATATGCATGCCCAGACCCTGTCCAGGACAAAAGTAGTAGGAAAATATCTCAAAAAAACCCCCTCCAAGGGTGCTCGGGCATAACCGGGTCTAAACAGTAGAAAGTCATCTCAGGTGCTCGGTCCGATCGAGGCTAAAAATCATCTCAAGTAGCAAGAAAACGCAACTAGCACCCCGGCCCTGCCGAGTCTAGCGTAGTAGTAAAACTGGTGTTTTAAAACATAATTTTACTTCCTTTTGCCCAGGATTATTCACAAGTTAAATCAAACCATTTCCAAATTATTTTCATCAAAAACGGGGCCCCCGGGCCATGCAAGGTTTAGAAAATGGTGCAAGTAGGCCCAAAGCCCAAATCATAGTAAAACCTGTATAAAACCTCTTTTTATGCATGAAAATGGTATGATCAAACACAATAGCTGCCCAGCAGCTCACAATCAACCTATCGACCCTGCACAGGCCCACAGCTACTCAGCAAGCATAACCAGCCTAGAAGGATAATTCTATGCCCAGGACTCGCGGACATTCCCAAAATCCCACTTTCTATGTTCCAGAGTCAACAAGGCCTCACAGGACCGCAAGGGTAAATAAAATATATCGGCAAACACTACAAGTAACGGAGGAACAAAAGTAGGCGGACATGAATAAAGCGGTCGAGGTCTGTGGTACCAACCTAATAAATCAACCCAAGGATGCCCATTAATACAATTTTATTCTATATATGCGGTGTCTAGGGAAAATAAACCGTAACCTACCTGTCGTCCGATGACAACCTTGAACCTCTCCGAAAAACCTCCAAAACGAAATCAAACTCGGACTCGGGCTTGAATAACTTGACGTCGATAATTGATTTTTTTAATATTAATAGAACCGGTTTCTATGTGCAGCAAGCCATATTTGGACCCTCCACTTATGTTTAATGGAAGAAAAATATATATTTGCCTACCTTTAGCATTAAATGCTAAAGTAGCTTAATAAAATAATAGCATAAGCCATGAATTAGGCACCTAGCAGCTACAATATGTTGGCTGCTTTGCCTCACCTCCACGTGTTGTGGAGGTGGCAACATCTTAATCATTTCCAGCCCGTTATGTATGTATTTGGGTATTAAATAAATTCGTGGTATAATAAATATAACTTTTTAAATATACCATAATTCATAGAAAATTATTTCGAATAAAACCTACTATATTATAATAATAACTTTTAACATAACTAAATTTACTATCTCCGTTAAAATATTACAATGTATACAAACCTTATAAAATAAATACATATACAAATATATCGTAACAAAAATATTTTTCATAAACCTTTAAAATATTTTGAAAAGGTAATAATAATATAACTTTCAAAAATATTTTCAAATACGCACGATTTCGATACTAAAGAACTCTCTTGGAACCCTCCCTTATGTTTTCTCACTGTTTCGGAACTGAAATGGCATTTTAAAACGTGGAGTTGAGGCTTAAATCGAGTTTGACCCGACCCGGTTCGCGACCCGGTTCGCAACCCGTTTTCTGCCAGACAGTCCGCGGTAAAACAGTCATAACTCTTTACTTCGAGATCAGTTGGATGTGAGGTTTTGTACGTTGGAAACTAGACTCGTAGACCTTCGATTTGGTATTTTGGGGGACTTCTAACTCTTTATATATTGGGAGAAAAGCTCCGAGACATTTTACCCAAAGTTCAGGAAATTTATCAAAGAACCTTACGATCAAACAAATGGACCCGGCGCCGAAATACCGGTCCCGACAAGCCTTAAATGACTTGGGGCCGCTACAAACATGCTCTAACGGCACAAGGAAAACGTATTCGTGGAAATAACCGGAAGGGTCATTACAAGTTCAGCCCTAGTTCAAAACATACTCTTTACTAAAATTCATAGCTTGAAGAACTAGGCATGCAAATTTCATAAATACTTGAGGTCATGTTATCTAAACATGCCAATTTATCATGAAAATATGAAATAAGGTGAAATCATGCTAAAAGTCATTCTCAATTCATGGCCTTCTAGAAATACTTATAGAATCTCATATAAAATCATGCATAAATAATTAGAGAGTATATTCCAATACAAGTAAATCAATTTCATAGAAAAATTCATAACTGACTAAGAACCCTAATTTTTCAATTTCATAAACCCAAAGTAAAATCATAGGTTTTGGTCATAAGGGTGGAAGAAGACCCTTATTTAATACCCACATACCTGAACCTAAATCTTTCTTAATCAAAATCTAAAAATGGAGGCTAGGAGAAGGAACCCTAGGCCTTGGAGCTTGAGAGAATTGATTTTCTTTTCTTCCTTTTAGAACTTGATTGAGAGAATGAACGAAGAATCTGAGCTGAGAGAATTGATTTTCTTTTCTTCCTTTTAGAACTTGATTGAGAGAATGAACGAAGAATCTGACTAAATGGGAATAAAACCCCTTTAATTTGGCCCAAAACAACCTAACTTAGGAGTTAATGAAGTGGAGAATTACAAAAACATCCCTGGTAAAATGAGTTTGAAAACTATTAAAAATTCTCAGCCCAAGCATCCATGGGCACTAACCATGGCCCATAGAATGAACCACGGTTCGTGGTTCATGATTGTGGTTTTCTGGGAAAAATAGAAAGCTACAGGTCAGATTCCACGAGGGGAAACCACGAACCATGGTCTTATCTATGATCCGTGAAACCCTGTCGTGGTTTCACACCCAAAGAGAGGGTCTACAGGGTTGATTCCATGAGGCCAATCCAGGGCTAGTGGTTCAATCCACAGCTCATGGACTTGGTCTGTGGACCCTGTTATGAGTCCTGACACTTTATACTTAGGATTTTTAGGCCTGGTTCAAGCTTAGAATTTTCAGGATGTTACATACGTGCTTTTGTCCGCCATTGCATCAACTCTCCAGCGATCACTTTTCTACAGGGGCAACCATCGTTGTACATTTAATGTACTTCTTCCCTTATTTTCTCTAACTCCTTCAAACATTTCTCCATTGTTTTTTAGCTCAGACGAGAGGGAAATTCTCCATTCTTAAGCAATTTTGTGTACCTTTGAGGTAGAATTCTTCCCCCTCTCATTCCATTATGCATTTTGCCGTTAATTTCACCATTTGTTTTCAATTTTGGTCTCCATTTGCATGATTCTTTCTTCACTTTACGTAGAAGTTTTGGACCAGTTGAGGTCCAAAAAAAAATTTCCTTTATGTCCAAAGTTGGGGTATGCGTCCCTTACCTTACAGGGAGTATAATAGTGGAGTTTGTTTCTATTTTCATTAGCGGGCCTCGAGGGCCAATTTTCGACCTGATTTCTAACAAAAAATTCTTTATATAAATATGGGCATCATTGGTCCCATCTTGATGCGTAGATTATGTTTTTGATAGCATGGTAGTAATATGAGGCACTTCAGAAGGGAAAGGCTTTCAAGTGACGGTTCGCTATTGTAGTTCGACCTAGAGGTAGGTTATAATTTACCTTCTTTAGATTTATCTCGACTACACTTTATATTTTTTAAGTTACATGATTGTTAGTTTAGAAGTGTAGGTAGAATTAGGCTTTAATCCCCTTTCTTGAAATATTGTCCATTTCCCGGATCGTAGAATAGAAATTTCATGTTTATCCTTAGTTGAGGTTGTTGTAGCCTTGGAATGGTTAGACTAGAATCCTTAGTATAGGTTTTGAGGTGGTTTTCATGGAAGTGTAGGCGTTTACTGTTGATTTTGTATATTTATTCCATTTTTGTCTTTTATTTTTTCTTACTGTTTAATTATAGGCCCGAGGCCATAGCTTTGGATTGGGTGAAGTTCCAGGTCAGTTGTTCTTGTAAGGAGGGCACTTTTTCCTTGTTCGATATATATTATGTACACTTATACATGTATTCCCTTTTGATGGTACGCCTATGTTCATTCACGCATTTATATGGACATTGGTACGATTTGAAAGGAAAATATGAAATTTTCAATTTAAAAATGGGAATTTCCACTTATACTATGGTTTTCGATTTCAAAAAGGAATTGCATTATTTTATTACTATTTTGGAAAGAAAACGAAAGTATCACATTTTGTACTCAGTCCAAAGGACTATAACACCCCAAAAACTCTAAGCTAAGACCCGAATGGTTCTTCATGAGTGTCATGATCAATTCCCTAGTGTAGTGAGTGCTTTTGATACAAATCATGGTCATAAGAAACTTCTAGCATCAAGTTATATTGAAAGCATCCCTACTGATTAAGTTCTCATATATAATTCTACTAGGGTTAATTTCAAACATTCATTTCTCCTAGAATATGAAAATTTAGGTGGCTTAGTACCTACCAAACTAAAGATCTTTGAGTCTTCTTTCCAACACCACTGATCGCGCATTAATCCAAGTCCAAAGTAAAAAATAATGAGTATTTCACCACAAAGTATCTGCCTACCAAAATGATAGACAAGGTTCACGAGAGGGTTCTACAAGATGTGGAATAGTCCACGAGCAGTGGACTCCACTTGTGGAACTCAGTTCTTCAAGTTCATAGACTTCACCAATCGACCCAGGGTCCATAAAGGAGTTCCATGAGTCATGGACTCTACTTTTGGAAAGTGGTGCTAGTTCACAAACTAAGTCCATGAGTCGTGGACTAATTCACGGACTGTGGTTTGTTCCACAGACCCCCATACTAGAAAGTTTAGCAACTTTTCAGACTCATTCAACAGGGGTATTTTAGTCTTTTCCTACTCTTTTAACCCCTAAACTACGTCATTTGGTCTTTTTAGGTGGGATTAACAAAGGGAAATTAGTCGACTTATTCCCTCATTCTCTCAATTTGAACTCTCAAATTAGAAAAGAAAAAGAAGAAAATCATTCTCTTAGACTTCTAACTAGGGTTCCTCTCCTAAGCTTTAAACTCCAGTTCTAGCTCAAGTTCTTCAGGATTCAGGTATGTGGGATTTCAATGAGGGCCTCCTTTCACCCTCATGCCCAAAGTTTTCAGAATTTCAGTTATGATTTTCAGAGTTTATGGTTCTAGGGTTCATACCTAGTTTATGAATTTCCTTCTTATTCATTATTTACCTGTTTTCCATGACTATAATAACATGTAGCTTATGTTTTCTATGATTATCGATATCTTGCATGACTTGAAATTTCACGTCTTAAAACTTAGCTTTATTCTTCAATATTTCCTCATAAAGTAGTTTTCTTTTGGAATTTAACTCAGGATGTCAACATCTAATATAGATAGAACATGACAGTTTTTAGCATACAGTTTTTCAGAAAATCATTTCAGACAAACTAAGTTCTGACCCTATAATGATCGGGTTCGTCATTATGGTTAGACTTTTCATGCCAAGCTTCAAGTCAGAAAACTTCCAGATTTGGGAGTTGAAAATTCTGGGCTATGCTAGTCTCGGCTGGTTTTAGAGTGAGGTATGGTCTAGGGAAATCCAGGTAAGGATTGTGTAAAGTGTCCTATTTAGAGCTAGTTTTCCATTTAGCTAGGACATAAAGGAGTTGTGAGGACTTTTCAGAATCAAATTTGGGTAAGTAGAACTCTCGGTATCGTGGTTGACATGAAAGGGTTGTTTTGGAACATTTAGGAAAATGAGTGTATTATAAAATAGACCCTTTTGAGCGGATTTATGACTTTCTGTCCCGTGTCAACTGCGGGTAGTTGACACACCGCCATAGCAACCTCTGCTATAGTAGAGAAATTACCGCTATAGCGGAAGTCAACATCGGTCAGCCTCCACCATAGCGGTGGACTCCATTATGGAGGTACCGCAATAGCGGAGCGGACCGCTATAGCAGAGCATGATGGGATTTAATGCAAAAACTTCCCCAAAAATAGTCAATTTTCTTCAACACATTTTGGGAGAAGGGCAAGGCGATTTTGGGTGATTTTCATCAGTTTTTCTCCAATTTTCATCCTAAAGGTAAGAATTCTACTCCCCAAACTCCATACTATCTTTCCTACGCTATAGAATGCTAAGGATGGACTTGGGAAAGGTTTGGAATGACCTAGTATGGTAGTATCTGGGGAAATAGGGGATTCTAAGATGTAGAAATTCTAGGGTGTTGATAATTTCATTAGATTATGATCATGTGACCTTAGTTCCATAAATGTATCCATAAAAATGGTAAGAAATGGTGAATCAATGGTGGGAAAGCCGGGTAAAAAGATGGGATGATCATGGTTGGCCTAGGGTTTGGGATTTTTGCATAATCCGAGTAAATTGTAGGCCATAAAGATTGATTTTTGTTATTGTGTATTGTTTTTTACCAAGAACCGGCAAGAACTTTGGGAAACGGGAAAACTCCGGCTGAGTAGAGCTTGGAATATTTTGAGGTAGGTGATGGTTATTGATTTCTACTATGCATTATGTGTTCACGTACTATTTTGTAGTAGTGTATGAGTTACATGTTTAGGGAATGTTGTGAATGTCTAGTTGTTCAGTAATCAGTCCTGTGAAATAAACTTCTTTTGTTTGCTTATTGGTTTTACAAGTATGTTCGTTCATTGGGTGTGATTGATTTGGACATGTTATGACATTTGGTTGGCTCGGGTACCATGTTTGGTATGGGTATACTAATGGTTGGCTCGGGTACCATGCTTGGTATGGGTTTACTAATGGTTGGCTCGGGTACCACGCCTGGTACAGGAATTTCTAGTGGTTGGCTCGGGTACCACGCCTGGTACGGATTTTTTAATTGCATTATTGTTTCTTTCGATGGTCCCATGAGTCGGTCGGGTTGTATTCTTTAACTGTGATATTTGTATAAGGTCCATGAGAGGCAGGGTGATTTTATTTAAATGTGAGTTTGGTCTTAGTCTATACCGGGATAGCATGTCTAAAACTTAAGTGAGGTTAGGGGGATCCTTGGTGGGTTTGGGTTATGTAGAAAAGGGTATATATTGTTGTTTGGGTGTGGTCACTAGTTGGTATTGGTTCATGTGTTAATATGCTAAGAGAAGGATTAAATATATGGGTACTTATTGACTTGCTACCTTACTATGTTATGGTTTACTGTTCATATTATGTTTATTGGAGATGGCCGATGATCCTACTAGTACACGGTGTTTGTGTACTGACTCTGCACTTGCTTTCCTTTTTTTGTGAGTACAGAAAATCATGGCAGTTTGGGTCGTGATAAAGATGGTATTAGAGCCCTAGGTTCATTTATCTTGTCATATCAAAATAGTTCTAGTAGAGTCCTGCAAAATGGTGTAGAGACGTCCATACTTTTCTTCGAGAGGCTATAGGACTTTAGGAAAACTCTCTCTTCTTTCTTCCTTTGTGATATAACTTGATTCCAATTGGTATTTGGTGATACAAATTGGTATCTAACTTTGTTCACTCTTCTGTCTGCAGATGGTTAACACAAGGAACAACAGAGCAAGACCAGCGGTCCCACCAGTAGGCCCAACTATCAAAGGTAGGGGAAGAGGCAGGGGTAGGGGCCAAGGTAGAGCAACACCCGCCAGGGGTGGAGCTCAAGCAACTACAGAAGCACGTGAGGTGACCCTTCATCTACCCCAGGATCAAGTTGAAGAGGAAGTCAAGGTTGTAGTTGAGGAAGCCGTAGAGTAGGAGGAGGCAGCACCGGCTAGAGGTGCAGGCCTTCCCCCTATCACACCCGAAGCATTTCAGCAAGTGTGGTCCTTCCTGAGTGGGCTGGTTGGTGCTGGAGCCAACCCAACAAGGATAGAAGATCAGGTTCTGGGTACTCAGCCAGCGGTTACTACAGCTGCTAGAATGGATGCAGCATCGGGCACAGATGACTTCTTCCAAACAATGCTGGGTTTAGTTATGACAGGGAATGAGCATGAGATGTTGACTAAATTTCTGAAGTTGAAACCTCTTACGTTTCAGGGCACTAAAAAAGAAGATGCTTATGATTTCATTGGACTGTTATGAGAGGTTGTACAAGTTGGGCATTGTGCAACAGCATAGGGTTGATTTTGTCACATTTCAGTTACAGGGTGATGCTAAGCAATGGTGGAGGTCTCATGTGGAATATCGGTTATCTGCTTCTCCCCCACTAACTTGGGAGAAGTTTCACACTCTCTTCTTAGAGAACTATGTGCCTCGCACTTTGAGAGATCGCAAAAAGGATGTGTTCCTGGCTCTAGAACAAGGTAATATGTCGATCTCTGCTTATGAGGACAAGTTTCATGCCTTGTCTAATTTTGCTACACAGTTGTTGGGTTCTGAGGAGGAGCAAATTCGGTTATTTGTGAAGGGCTTGAATACGGACTTACATGTGTTATCTGGGCACATGACTTCAGAAGGGAAGAGCTTCAATGAGGTAACAGGTTATGTTAAGAAGTTAGAAGGGGTCAAGCAGGTTGGGCAGGCTAAAGTGTTAGCCAAGAGGCCCCGGAATAATGGAAACTTCAGTGGCTTACACTCTAGGGGCCACAATCAATAGGTGTACTCAGCTCGTCCTATTCAGTCAGCTTTGCTAGTTACTACAAGTGGTCGTTCGGAAGCTAATCAGCAGTTTTTGGCTCCTCAGGGCCAAGGATCTTCTTACACATCTACCAGTAGGCCTTTACTTGATCATGGTTGCTTCCATTGTGGTGATCAAGGAAACTTTAAGAGGGAGTGCCCTCACAGACAGACTGGTAATCAGGCTCAGCAGTAGTCTAAGGTTGTGGTCTCGGCAGGTAGAGGTAGTCATGTTAGAGGTTATCCACAAGGTGGGTGAGGTAACTTTCTCTGAGGTCGAGGAGACATGGGGAATGGCGGCGCGGGCAGGGGTATGGCAAAGTCAGTCAAGGAGGTTGCTCAAATTTATAACCAGGCTCACTGTTATGCTTCTTTGGGAAAGTCGGAGGCTGAAGCGTCAAATATGGTGATCACAAGTACAATTCTGGTTTGTGATAGGATGGCTTTGATATTTTTTACCTAGGTTTTTTGCTATGGGTCTTGACTTGATTTGTGATATCCTTGATTTCCCTATCCATGTTTCCACCCCAATTGGAGAGTCCGTGATTGTGACTAATGTATATCGTGCTTGTTCTGTTGTATTTGTGGGATTGTATATTTTGGTAGACATGGTAATTCTATATATGGTAGACTTTGATATCATTTTGGGCATGACCTGGTTATCCCCTTATCATGTTGTATTGAATTGTAACACCAAGACTGTGGCTTTAGAGTGGGAAGGTGTGTACAGACCTAAGCCGGCCAAGATAACATCATTCGTTCGGGATAGAAAGCTAGTGGGGAGAGGGTGTGTAGCTTTTTTGGGTAATCTCTGGGATGATAGTGTGGAGTCCCCATCTATTGAGTCAATTACGGTTGTTTCAGAGTTTTAGGAGGTGTTTCTGGCAAATTTTTCTAGTATGCCTCCTGACAGGGATTTGATTTTTATATTAACTTGGAGCCGGGCACTCACCCAATTTTCATTCCTCTTTATCGTATGGCTCCGACAGAGTTAAAGGAACTTAAGATTCAGCTTCAGGAACTCCTAGATAAGGAAATCATCTGTCCTAGTGCTTCGCCTTGGGGTGCTCCAGTCTTGTTTATGAAGAAAAAGGATGATAGTATGCGGATGTGCATAGATTATAGGCAGTTGAATAAGGTGACCATTCAGAATAAGTACCCTTTACCCCGTATAGATGATCTGTTTGACCAGTTACAAGGTGCATCTATATTCTCGAAAATTGACTTAAGGTCAGGGTATCATCAGTTGAAGATTAGGCCCGAGGACATTCCTAAGACTGCTTTTCGAACTCGGTATGGGCATTATGAGTTCTTAGTGATGTCGTTTAGGTTGACTAATGCGCCAGTGACATTTATGAGTTTGATGAATAGGGTGTTTAAATCTTATTTGGATGCATTCGTCATCGTTTTTATTGATGATATTTTGATCTACTCCAAGAGTAGGGAAGAGCATGCTAGACATCTCTGTATTGTGTTGGAATTGTTGAGGCACCAGAAAATTTATGCGAAGTTCTCCAAGTGTGAATTTTGGTTGACTTTGGTTGCATTCTTATGGCATGTGATGTTAGAAAAGGGGGTGATGGTGGATCCCCAGAAGATTGAGGCAGTCAAGAGTTGGGTCCGGCCTAGCTCTGTGACTGAAGTAAGGAGTTTTATTGGGCTCGCAGGCTACTATCGTAGGTTCGTCAAGGATTTTGCATCTATTGCTACTCACTTGACAACGCTGGCTCAGAAAGAGGTACCATTTGTGTGGTCTGACAAGTGTGAGAAGAGCTTCCAAAATCTCAATACACTTCTGACCACGGCCCCTATTTTGTCTTTGCCGGTTGAAGGTAAGCACTTTATTGTTTATTGTGATACTTCATATTCGGGTTTGGGTGTTGTGTTGATGCAGGACAGGAATGTGATAGCCTATGCCTCCAGGCAGTTGAAAGTTCATGAGAGGAATTACCCAACCTACGTCTTAGAGTTGGCAGCGGTGGTGTTTGCACTCAAGATTTAGAGGCACTATCTCTATGGTTTCAAGTGTGAGGTGTTCACGGATCATGCATCTTGCAGGATAGTTTTACCCAGAAGAACTTAAATCTGAGGCAAAGAAGGTGGATAGAGTTGTTAAAGGACTGTGATGTGACCATTTAATACCACTCGGGTAAGGACAATGTGGTGGCAGACACATTGAGCCGGAAGACAGTTAGCATGGGCAGCTTGGCTTGTTTTGGGGTGTCCAAATGACCATTGGCAAGGGAGATTTAGACTTTGGAATCTAGGTTCATGCACTTGGGGATGCACTGGGCTATTGGCTAATATTGAGGTCAAGTCCACATTCATAGAAGAGATAAAGGCTAAACAGTTTGAGGATTCGCAGTTGAGCAGGCTTCGGAGAAAGGCAATATCAAGAGAATCTGGGGATGCCACATTGGATTCTGGTGGTGTGTTAAATTTCAGAGAAAGGATTTGTGTTCCTCAAGTTGATGAAATCATTCAAAAAATGTTAGCAGAGGCTCATGGCTCGCGATATTCGATTCATCCAAGTGTAACTAAGATGTACAAGAATTTGAGGCAGTTTTACAGGTGGCCCGGGATGAAAAGGGACATAGTTGAGTTTGTGTCCAAATGTCAAAATTGCTAGCATGTAAAATATGAGCACCAAAGACCTGCAGGACTACTACAGAGGATGCCCATTCCAGAGTGGAAGTGAGAAAGGATAACTATGGATTTTATGGTGGGTCTTCCCAAAACTTTGGGGAAGTATGATTCTATTTGGGTCATTATGGATAGGCTGACCAAGTCAACTCATTTTATTCCAGTCAGGGTGGATTAAAATTCACAAAAATTGGCTAAGATTTATGTGAAAGAGATCATGAGATTGCACGGGGTACCACTGTCCATCATCTTAGACAGGGGTACGCAGTTTACCTCTAAGTTCTGGGGTAAGTTACATGAAGAGTTGGGCACTCAACTCACCTTCAATACAACCTTCCATCCTCATACTGATGGTCAGTTGGAGAGGGCGATCCAGGTATTGGAGGACATGCTGAGAGCTTGTAAGATTGACTTCGAGGGTCATTGGGACCAGTTTCTACCATTGTGTGAGTTCTAATATAACAATAGCTACCACTCCAGCATTGACATGTCACCATTTGAAGCATTGTATGGAAGGGGTTGTAGGCCACCTATAGGGTAGTTTGAGAAAGGTGATGTAAAGCCTTTGGGCATGGACTTGGTAAGGAAAGCACAAGAAAAGGTAAGAGGCATTCAGACCAAGTTGCTAGCAGCCCAAAGCAGGCAGAAAGAATATGTGGATTGCAAGGTAAGGGACATTGATTTCCAGGTTAGTGAACAAGTTCTATTCAAAGTGTCACTAATGAATGGAGTTACGTATTTCGGTAAGAAGGGAAAGATCAGTCCTCGGTTCATCGGACCATTCGAAGTTCTTGAGATTATAGGGCCAGTGGCTTACAGGTTAGCACTACCGCCCAGTTTGTTGGGTGTCCATCCGGTATTCCATGTTCCGTGTATCCATGCTAAAGCGATACCATGGGGATAGGGACTACATCATCAAGTAGGATGAGGTGTTAATTGTATAAGGATCTTCTCTATGAAGAGGAGCCGATTGTGATTCTTGATTGGGATGTTTGGAAATTAAGGACAAAGGTGATCAGTATGGTAAAGGTTCAATGGAAGCATCGTCCGCTTGAGGAAGCCACTTGGGAAACCTAGAAGGACATGAGGGACAAATACCCTCACTTGTTTGAGGATTCAGGTACTACACTTTTCTTTCTTTATTACTATAATTTTGGGTTGGATCATTCGAGGATGAACGATGGGTAAATTGGTATCTATTGTAATGACTGGGTTCGTCATTACGGGTAGACTTTTTATGCCAATTTTTAAGTCAAAAAACTTTTGGATTTGGGAAATGAAAATTCTGGGCTAGGCTAGTCTCAGCCAATTTTGGAGTGAGGTATGGTCTACAGAAATCTGGGTAAGGATTGGGTAACGTATCCTATTTGAGTAGTTTTTCATTTAGCTAGGACATAAAGGAGTCTGGGGGACTTTTTAGAATCAAATTCAGGTAAGTAAAACTCCATGTATCGTGGTTGATGTGAAGGAGTTGTTTCAGAACATCAGGAAAATGAGTGTATTATAAAATGGACCCTTTTGAGAGGATTTACGTCTTTCTATCCCGTGTCAACCACCCTAGCAGTTGACACACCACCATAGCAACCTCCGCTATAGTGGAGAAATTACCGCTATAGTGGAAGTCAACATCGGTCAGCCTCTGCTATAGCGGTGGACTCTGCTATGATGTACCGCTATAGTGGAGCGTAATAGGATTTAATGTAGAAACTTTCACAAAAATAGTCAGTTTTCTTCAACACATTTTGGGAGAAGGCCAAGGCAATTTTGGGCAATTTTCATTAGTTTTCCTCGAATTTTCATCTTAAAGGTAGGAATTCTACTCCCCAAACTCCATACTCTCTTTCCTATGCTATAACATTGCTAGGAGTGGACTTGGGGAAAGGTTTGGAATGACCTAGGATGGTAGAATCCAGGGAAATAGGGGATTCTAAGGTGTAAAAGTTCTTGGGTGTTGATGATTTCATTAGATTATGATCATGTGACCTTAGTTCCCTAAATGTATCCATAAAAAAGGGTAGGAATTGGTGAATTAATGGTGGAAAAGCCCGGGAAAAGGATGGGATGATCATGGTTAACTTGGAGTTTGGGATTTTTGCATAATATGGGTAAATTGTAGGCCATAAAGATTGATTTTGGTTATTGTGTATTGTTTTAAACCAAGAACCAGCAAGAACTTTGGGAAACGGGAAAGCTCCGGTTGAGTAGAGCTTGGACCATTTTGAGGTAGGTGATGGTTGTTGATTTCTAATATGCATTATGTGTTTACGTACTATTTTATAGTAATGTATGTGTTGAATGTTTAGGGAATGTTGTGAATGTCTAGTTGTCCGGTAATCAGTCTTGTCAAATGAACTTTTTTTATTTGCTTGTTAGTTTTACAAGTATGTTTGTTCATTAGGTGTTATTGATTTGGACTTGTTATGACATTCAGTTGGCTCGGGTACCATGCCTGGTATGGGTATACTAATGGTTGGCTCGGGTAGCATGCCTAGTACAGGTTTACTAATAGTTGACTCGAGTACCACGCCTGGTACGGGAATTTCTAATGGTTGGCTCATGTACCAAGCCTGGTACGGGTTGTTTAATTGCTTTACTATTTCTTTGGATGGTCCCATGAGTGGGTCGGGTTGTATTCTTGAACTGTGATATTTGTATAAGGTCCATGAGAAGCCGGGTGATTTTATTTAAATGTGAGTTTGATCTTTGTGTAGACCGGGATAGCATGTCTAAAACTTAGGTGAGGTTATGGGGATCCTTGTGGGTCCAGGTTATGTGGAAAAGGGTATATATTGATGTTTGGGTGTTGTCACTAGTTGCTATTGGTTCATGTGTTAATATGCTAAGAGAGGGATTTAATATCTGGGTACTTGTTGACTTGCTACATGTTTTGTACCTTACTATATTATGGTTTACTGTTCATATTATGCTTATTGGAGTTGGCCAATTATCCTATTAGTACACGGTGTTTGTGTACTAACTCTGCACTTGCTTTCATTTTTTTGTGAGTACAAAAAATCATAGAGTTCTGGATCGTGACAGACCCAGTTTTTAGAACACCACTTTTATATGAGCTAATAGTATAATAAGTTGGGGAAGTACTTAGCACCGAGTTGGACTAGGGTCCTAATTTCACCCAAATTCCATGAATTACTTGCCACCGTAGGTTCATTTAGCCCCCTAATTGGGCACCAGTTTACTGATCACATCAGCCATGCCTTTATACCCTGGCAAGGTATATTAGGTCCTCCCTATAGGGTGGATACATTAGATTCCACGTTAGCTCAAGTGGTTTATGTTAGTTAATAGACTCTCCAACAGACTCAGTAGATTGTACATGACTCTTAGTTTAGTTCAATTGCATCTAATTATGATTTTTCAGAGAACCTTGCATATTAGCTTTTATGCACGTTATTATTGGGGTCATTGTACTACAGTTCATCTCTTTACACTAAACTTGTATTCAGTATAACATATAAGTATTTTCAGCATGTTTAGTTATCTTACAGTTTTCATATGTCACATGCTCAGTACATTCAAAGTATTGATCGCATATTTCTTTGCGTTGTATCATATTATGATATCAAGTTTGGGCGCTAAGTCTCAACATTGTAGTTAGTACGATCCAGTGCCATATCGGCGATTACTTGTAGTGAGTTCTCATCATCCGAGGAAGAAATTTCATGACAGTTTCTTTGGTATTTTTGGTTTTTGTATTTAGAGTTAGTTGGGGGATTGTCCCAATAGCTCGTCAATAGTGGAGGCTTTCTGACATAAAGTTAGACATTTCAGCTTATATCAGTTTGGTAGTACTTTTTAGACTTAGTTTTATTTCAAGAAGTACTCAGTTGATTTCATAATTTACATTTCAATTAGTTTAGCTTCTACTCAGTTTTATCTATACAGAATGTTTAGTATTTTGCCATGCCATGGGTTAGCTTGGGGTCACTCATGGCTCTAAGCACTGTCTTATGTCCAGGATATAGGCTCGGGTCATGACAAACTTGGTATCAGAGCCTCAGGTTTAAGGTGTCCTAGGGTGTCTGAAAGCCGCGTTAAGTAGAGTATCTTCCATGGATGTCAAGCGCGCCACACTTATGAGGGAGAGGCTACAAGACATTTTAGGAAATTTCACTTCTTTAATATTTAATATTATGCGATAGAGTTTAACTCTAAGTACCTTTCGAATCCGTGCTTTACGCATTTTAGATAATGCATCCGTCAAGAAACAACACTCGCAATGCTAATTCTCCAAATCTAGACCATGAAGTTATGAATGCTGAATTTTGCAACACCATTTAGATGTAGGCTCAGTCTATGACCAACCAGGCAAACCAACAGGCACCTGCCCCTGTAAACTCTAATGGTGGTTCAGCTGCTGCTTGGGTTAGAGATTTCATTTGTATGACTCTTCCAGAGTTCTTTTGGTCAAAGGTAGATGAGGATCCACAGATCTTCATAGATGAAGTGAAAAAGATTCTTCAGTGTATGCAAGTGACTAGAACTGAAAGTGTTGAGCTAGCTTTCTATCAACTCAAGGATGTGGATTATATTTGGTTCACTCAGTGGAAGGATAGTAGGGGCAGATATGCAGCTCCTATGACTTGGGATTGTTTTGATGGGGCTTTTCTAGATTGATTCTTCCCAAGGGAGTTGAGAGAGGCAAAGGCTGAAGAGTTTGTAAACTTGAGGCAAAGGTCTATGTCAATAAAAGATTATGGGTTGAAATTCACCCAGCTCTCAAAGAATGCTCCAGAGATAGTGGCCGAGCCAAGGGCTAGGATGAGAAAATTCATTTTTGGTGTGTTAGACTTGATTAAGAAAGAGTGTAAGACCGCTATGTTGATTGGGGATATAGATATCTCTAGGCTTATGACTCATGCCCACTAAATTGAGGAGGAGAAACTGAAGGAGAGGAAGAGAGAAAATAAGAGGTCCAGAAGAGGTTACTTTGAATATAATCAGCAGAGTTTAGGGGTGGGAACCGTTCTTCTTTCCAGCAGAGGTCATCCGGACTAGCACCTTCATCATCTAATTCTCCATCTCCCAGACCTCAACATGATCAAAGGAATAGAGCATCAGGCTTAAAGTCTCAGGGCAGTGTTATAGGTATCCACACTTTTCCAGCATGTCCTAAGTGTAATAAGAACCATCTAGGTGAGTACCTTGCTGGAAAGGAGGGTTTCTTTCAGATTGGCCACATGTAGAGGAATTGTCCCTTTGTCGAGTGTGATGATAGGGGTAATAAGGCTCAGTCTACTACTTCAGCAGATCTAGCAGGTCACACATCTCAGCAGGGTACTATTTCTAGTTTAGGCAGGCGCCAACACTGCCTCTATGCCATGTCATCTCACCAGGACCATGAGAACTCACCTGATATACTCACTGGTATATTGCAAGTAGTTTCTCATGATGTTTATGCTTTATAAGACCCTGGGGCTTCATTATCTTTTTTGACCCTCTATGTTGAATGTAAATATAGAGTTAGTCCTGAACAACTTCCAGAATCCTTTTTTGTTTTCACTCCAGTTGGTGACTCAATCATAGCAAGGAGGGTGTATAGGAATTTCCCAGTCTCAGTCCTCCATAGAGTCACTTTAGCTGATTTAGTAGAATTAGATAAAACTGATTTTGATATCATTCTTGGCATGGATTAGCTATATGCATGTTATGCCTCAATCGACTGCAGAACCAGAGTTATAAAGTTTCAGTTTCTGAATGAGCCTATCTTAGAGTGGCGGGGTATCCCTTTAATGTCTGTAGGTCATTTCATATCTTACCTCAAGGCTAGGAAGATGATCTCAAAAGGGTGCATCTATCATATATTTCAGGTTAAGGATTCTGAGTCCAAAACCCCATCTCTCCAGTCAGTTCTAGTAGTTAGTGAGTTCCCTGAAGTGTTTCCTGAGGATCTGCCCGGAGTCCCTTTTGAGCGGGAGATTGACTTTGGGATAGATCTTCTTCCAGATACGCAGCCCATATTTATTTCTCCTTATAGAATGGCTCCAATAGAGCTTAAGGATTTGAAAGATCACCTAAAAAACCTTGTAGATAAAGGTTTTATCAGACCTAGTATTTCATTGTGGGGTGCTTCACTCCTTTTTGTGCAGAAGAAAGGCAGTTCTCTCGGAATGTGTATTGACTACCGTTAGTTGAAAAAGGTCACAATCAAGAATAAATATCCCATCTCGAGGATTAATTACCTATTTGACTAGCTTTAGGGTGCCAATTATTTTTCTAAGATTAATCTCATGTCTGGCTATCATCAGCTCAGAGTTAGAGAATGTGATATTTCAAAGACACCCTTCAGAACTCGATATGGTCACTTTGAATTAGTGGTTATATCTTTTGGACTAATGAATGTTCCTGCATTTTTATGGAATTGATGAATAGGGTATTCAAATACTTGGATATATTTGTCATTATCTTTATAGATGATATTCTTATCTACTCGCAGAGCGAGGAGGAGCATGCAAACCATTTGACGGTTGTGCTAAAAACTCTCAAGGATCACCAGTTATTTTCTAAGTTCAGAAAGTGTGAGTTTTGGTTGAAGTGAGTTGCATTTCTGGGTCATGTAGTGTCCATCGAGGGCATTCAGGTAGATTCAAAGAAAATAAAGGCAGTAAAGAATTGGCCTCAGCCCACTTCTTCGATAGACATTAGCAGGCTTTTGGACTTGGCTGGGTACTACAAGAGGTTTGTTGAGGGGTAATCATCTATTGCTGCCTCGTTGACTAGATTAATGAAGAAAAATATTAAGTTTCAGTGTTCTGATGATTGTGAAAGGAATTTCCAGGAATTGAAGACTAGATTGACCACAACTCCAGTTTTGACTTTGCCAGAGGGCTTAGAAGGCTATGTAGTTTACTATGATGCATCTAGAGTTGGCCTTGGTTGTTTTTTGATGCAACATGGCAAGGTCATGCTTATTCTTCTAGATAGCTTAAGGTTCATAAGAAGAACTACCCGACTCATGATCTTGAGTTAGCAACAGTGATTTTTGTCTTAAAAATTTGGAGACACTACTTTTATGGTTTCCGTTTGGACGTGTTCACTGATCATAAGACCTTTCAGTTTGTGTTTTTACCCAAAAAAAAGTTGAATCTTCGATAGAGAAGATAGCTTAAGATTCTTACGTACTATGACATGAATGTGCTTTACCATCCCCAAAAGACCAATGTGGTAGCTGATGGTCTTAGCAGGTTGTCCATTGATAGTATGACTCATGTTGAAGAATAAAAGAAGGAGTTGGCTAAAGATGTCCATAGGCTTGCCCGTCTAAGGGTTCGCCTTACAGATTCAACTGCTAGTGGTATTATAGTTCAGAATGTGTCAGAATCTTCATTGGTAGTTAAGGTGAAGGAGAAATAGGACATTGATCCTATCTTGCATCAGTTGAAGGGTGTTGTCCACTAGAAGCGAGTAAAGGTTTTCTCCCAAGGGGGAGATAGTGTGCTTCATTATCAGGGTCGATTATGTGTTCCAGATGTAGATGGGTTAAGACAGCATATTTTGAGAGAGACTCATAGCTCTAGATATTTTATCCATCCAGGTGCCACCAAGATGTATCGTGACCTACAGGAAGTTTATTGATGGAACAACATGAAAAGAGACATTGCAGATTTTATGGCTAAGAGTCAGAATTATCATCAGGTGAAAGTAGAACATCAGAGACCGAGAGGTATGATTAGAATATTGACATTCCTACTTGAAAGTGGTAAATGATCAATATGGACTTCGTTACAAGATTACCTCTTACTCGTTGACAACATGATTCTATTTGGGGGGTAGTAGACATGATGACAAAATCAGCCCATTTCTTGCCTGTCAAGACTACCGATTCAACAGAGGATTATGCCAGACTCTATATTCGTGAGTTAGTCAGATTGCATAGAGTTCCCTTGTCTATCATCTCAGATAGGGGCACTAAATTCACATCTTAGTTCTGGAAGTCTCTCCAGAAATGTCTTGGTAGTCGAGTAAATCTCAGCAAAACATTACATCCGCAGACAGATGGGCAGGGAAAGCATACCATCCAGACTTTAGAGGACATGGAGGACTTGTGTGATCAATTTCAAAGGTAATTGGGATGATCACATACCTCTTATAGAATTTGCCTACAATAACAACTTTCATTCTAGCATCCAAATAGCTTCGTATGAGGCACTTTATGAGCGGAGATATAGATCTCATATTGGCTAGTTTGAGGTAGGTGAAGCTACTTAATAAGGCCAGATTCAGTTCATGAGACTATGAAAAAGGTTCAGCTTATTAGGGAGAGGTTGAAGACTGCTCAGAGTCATCTGAAATCCTATGCAAATATAAGGAAAAGTAACTTAGAGTTTGTAGTTGATAATTGGGTGTTCCTAAAGGTTTCATCTACAAAGGGAGTGATGATATTTTCTAGAAAAGAGAAGCTTAGTCCCCGGTATGTAGGTCCCTACAAGATTTTGAAAAAAGTTGGAATGTGGCTTATGAATTAGAGTTGCCCACAGAGTTAGCATCAGTGCATCCAATCTTTCATGTGTCCTTGTTGAAGAGGTGCATTGGTGATCTGGCCTCATTCGTTCCATTAGAGAGTGTGGGTGTGAAGGATACTCTCTCTTATGAAGAGGTCCCAGTTGAGATTCTTAATCATCAGGTTCGTAAGTTGAAGAATAAGGTAATCACTTCGGTTAAGTCCATTAGAGGAATCAGCTAGTTGAGGGAACTACTTGGGAAGCAGAAGCAAATATGATTACCATGTACCCTCACCTCTTTCCTTCTAATTCAATATCAATTTGAGATAACAGTTTCCCATTTAGTATTCTCAATTATTTTATGTCCCATTAATTTGTTTTTATGCTCTCAGTTTGTATACATGTCTCATGAATCTAGTTTAGTTTATATTTCAGTCAGAAATAAATTACTAGGTAAATACTTTAGCTTTTGAAACTCAGTTGATGGGACTACAACACTTTCCCTACCATCTCAGCCTAGTTAGTCTTCATTCGAGGATAAATGATCCCAAGGGGGAGATATTGTAACACCCCAAAAATTCTAAGCTAAGACCCGAACCAGTCTTCATGAGTGTCATGATCAATTCCCTAGTGTGGTGAGTGCTTTGGATGTAAATCATGGTCATCAGAAACTTATAGCATCAAGCTATGTTGAAAGCATCCCTACTGATTAAGTTCTCATATAAGATTCTACTAGGTTCAACTTAAAATGATCATTTATACTAGAATATGAAAAGTTAGGTGGCCTAGTAACCACCAAATTAAAGATCTTCGAGTCTTCCTTTCAACGTCACCAACAACGCATTAATCCAAGTCCAGAGTAAAAAGTTATGAGCATTTTACCAAAAGGTGTATTCTATCAAAATGACTGACAGGGTTCATGAGAGGGTTCCACGAGCCGTGGAAACGTGCAAAAGCCATGGACTCAACTCATGGAACTCAATATGGAAAGTCTAGAGACTTCAATAATTGACCCAAGGTTCATGAGGGGGTTCCATGAGCTGTGGACTCCACTTGTGGAAAGTGGTGCTGGTTCACAAACTAAGTCCATGAGTCGTAGACTCTTTCATGGACTGTGGTTTATTTCACGAACCTCCATACCATAAAGTTTAGCAACTTTTCATACTCATCTAATAGGGGTAGTTTAGTCTTTTCCTACTCTTTTAACCCCTAAACTACATTGTTTGGTCTCTTTTAGGTGGGATTAAAGGGAAGTTAGCCAACTTATTCCCTCATTCTCACAATTTAAACTCACAAGTCAGAAAAGAAATATAAGAAAAGTGTTCTCTTAGACTTTCAACTAGGGTTCCTCTCCTAAGCTTCAAACTCTGGTTCTAGCTCAAGTTCTTCAGGATTCAGGTATGTGGGATTTTAATGAGGGCCTCCTTTCACCCTCATGCCCAAAGTTTTCAGAATTTAGTTATGATTTTCAGAGTTTATGGTTCTAGGATTCATACCTAGTTTATGAATTTCCTTCTTATTCATTATTTACCTGTTTTCCATGACTAAGGCAATATGTAGCTTATGTTTTCTATGATTTTCGGTATCTTGCATGAATTGAAATTTTATGCCTTGAAACATATCGTGATTCTTTAGCATTTCCTCATAAAGTAGTTTTCCTTTGGAATTTAGCTCAGGATGTCAACATCTAGTATAAATTGAACATGATCAGTTTTTAGCATGTAGTTTTTTAGAAAATCATTTCAGACTAACTAAGTTCTAACTCAATTTTCAGAACACTAGTTTTAAACGAGCTAATAATATAATAAGTTTGGGAGTACTACTTAGTACCAAGTTAGACTAGGGTCCTAGTTTCACCAAATTCCTAGAACTATGTGCCACTATAGGTTCATTTAGCCCCTCAGTTGGGCATCAGTTTAGTGATCATTTCAGCCATGCCTTTATACCCTGGCAAGGAATGTCGTGTCCTCCTGATGGAGCGTATACATTAGACTCTATGTTAGCTCACGTGGTTTATGCTGGTTAATAGACTCTCCCACAGACTCAATAGATTATACATGACCCTCAGTTCAGTTCAATTACAACTCATTATGACTTTTTAGAGTACCTTTGCATATTAGCTTTTATGCACGTTATTAATGGGGTCATTGTACTACAGTTCAACTCTTTGCACTTGGCTTGCATTTAGTATAGCGTATCAGTATTTCCAGCATGTTTAGTTATCTTACAACTTTCATATCTTACATGCTCAGTACATTTAAAGTACTTATCTCATACTTCTTTGTGTTGTATCGTATTATGATATCTGATTTGGGCACTCAGTCTCAACATCGCAGTAAGTACAATCCAGTGCCACATCAGTGATTACCAGTGGTGAGTCCTCATCATCCGAGAATAGATTTTCATGATATTTTCTTTTGTATTTTCAATTTCCGTATTTACAGTTAACTGGAGCTTGTCCCAGTAGCTCGTCAGTAGTAGATGCTTTCAGACATTTCAGCTTATGTTAGTTTGGTAGTACTTTTTCAGACTTAGTTTTATTTCAGGAAGTACTCAGTTGATTTCATAATTTACATTTCAATTAGTTTAGCTTGCGCTCAGTTTTATCTATACAGAATGTTTAGTATTATGACATGCCAAGGGTTAGCTTGGGGTCACTTGTAGCTCTAAGCACCGCGTTACGTCCAGGGTTTAAGCTCAAATCATGACAGGGATATTTTTGGACCTTTTCTTCATTTACTTTATGTTGTTGAGTCTGAGGTACGATTTTGGGCGGCCTAAAGAGCACATATCCAGATTTTTCTTTTATTGCCTATATTGATGAGTGCAAGGGCAACCTGCGAGATAGTTCTGGGGCCTATGGGGCAGCCAATAACCTCCATTTTAGGGTTTTTAGTTTCCTGCATTGACCATATATTGCACCATATCATCCCATAATGAAGTGCATTCTCTTATATGCATATTTTGAGTGTCTTACCGCCATTATTATTATTATCATTATCTTTACCTTATATCCGGTGTATTTCTTATGATTGCCCCTGTTATGACTAGACTTAGGTGGGCCATGATTGTTAGCTTACATTTATGTCCCTTATATTATATATTATTTTCTAAGCTCCATTGACCTGCGATGCCTACTGAGTACCCCGTATTTTGGTACTCATACTATATTTCTACATCTTTTTCTAATGCAGCCCCTAGTATGAGCCACCCTCATTGATCATCTACTCATTCGAAGCCAGCTGTTGTTCGAATTATGATGAGCTCATGGCGTCCAGAGATTTACTGCTTTCCCTATACTCTTACTGTATATATTTTGTATTTTTAATAGACAGTAGTATCTTGTATAGCTTTATTCTGGTATATTAGATGCTTTTGTATCGGTGATACCAGGTCTAGGATTTGGTTCTTATGTATATATATTTTGTCTTTCTTGGTCTCTTAAGGCCTGTTTGTATATTTTATACCATTTTTGTATATATCTATGCTAATGGCCCTTTCTTATTTAGTATCATACTTTTGCTTATTTTATTTTAGCTTCATTTGTAGTATCGTATTTGGGGGTTTGCCTTTCCTACTGGGGGGTTTTAGTAGGCGCAATGATGGCCTAATTTTGGGTCGTGACACTTGAACTGGTGGTCCCCAGCCATTAATTGTGTTATTATCATGTGGTTGCATTTCGGAGATCTTTGAGGTAGCGGTTGTTGATCATAGAGACTATCAAATTTCATTTATCTTTGTCTTTATTCTTATTTTGCATTATGAGACACTTTTGGAATCATTTGTGTATTCCTTACTTTAGAGGCTTGTAACTTATGACTACTAGATTTTTGGATTAGTTGTTATCTTTTGCATATTTTTTAAAATTCTATTATGAGAGTATTGGGTTGGCTTACCGATCTCGAGGGGTGAGATAGGTACCATCACGACTTAAATTTTGGGTCACGATAAGTTAGTATCAGAGCACTAGGTTCATTAGTCTCACAAGTACAAGCCGAGTCTAGTAGAGTCTTGTGGATCAATGCGGAGACATCCGTTATCTATCTTCGAGAGGCTACGAGACTTTAGGAAATTTCCTTCATTCTTTCTTATTGTGCAAAAATTAGATTCACTAGTTATTGATATCCTTGTTTCATTCTCATACAAATGGTGAGGACTCGTGCTACTGCGGAGAGAGGTCAAAAGCCTATTCTAGCATCCGTTCATGTTTCCCATGCTGGGACACTCAGACGAGGCAGAGAACGTGGTAGGGACCATGGCAGAGGTTGTGCTATGGGTAGAGATCGAGAAACTAATCATGTCCCATCTAGGGTAGAGTCTCATGAGGATGAGTATGAGCTTGAGAATGATCAGGTTCTGGTTGCGAAGGTGGGCCCAGATCAGGCTGCACCTAGATTCCTAGTTGCTCTAGTATTTCAAGACACCTTGGTTCATGTGCTGGGTTTGTTAGAGGGTATGGATCAGATTGGTGGTTCACATACTAGAGGTGGGGTTCAAACACAAGATCAACAGCCTATCCCAGTTATTTATAGACAAGTGGTCATAACATCCAAAATAACTCTCCGGTAAAAGAGGTGGCTACAGTCGTCGCAAAATAATTATCCAACAAGAGTCGAGATCGAATCCATAAGGATTGGAATAAAGATTTATGAAAGTTCGTAAATCAGTTTGCACAAGCATGCATATTGTCTAAAAAATAAAATTAAATGGGGTAAAAGTTTAAACAAGTATTTGATTTAGTATGCAAGACAACAAGTAACACAATTGTTAACTATCAAGGATGAAAAGACTAGAGGTGTTCTTTCGATGGGGTCATACATTGAAATAGGGATTAACTACTTGGATTATTCTCGATTAGAATATGGGTAGTTTTGGTTAAAGGTATGTTCAATTGTTTCTCAACCAATCAAACATGTATAAGCCTTGGATTCTTTCAAACCCCAGGGCTTAGCAATAAATCAACCAAATAGTTTAGGTGGGTTGAGCTATTTCTAGCCTCAACCCTTAAATGAGAAATTCTTAAGTTGAGCTATTTCTAGATTCAACTATTGATAAAATTCTCAAATCCTTACTAGGAATCCTCACCCAATTATAGAACTTCTTTCTCAAGCAAGAAAATAACTAGAAAGCTAAATTAATATTTGCAACCATTAATTATTTGATTAAAATTTGAAGGATTCACTAGACCCATAAATAATAATCAATTATAAGCACAAATAATTAATACCCAATCTCAATTTCAAACACCCATCATTGTATACACCCCTAGAAAGGAAATTAGCTACTCATAGTGAAGGAAAAAGTAAATATACCAAGTGGGTAATCATCAATTCCATTCATATTCATAAACTATCTTCAATTTCAAGCATAAAGTTGATAACAATGGAGTTTTCTCACAAATTTCAAGGAAGAAGAAGCTCTAGAATTACTACAAAGTGTACTCAATGAACACTATCCCACTTGGGGAAAAACTGAATGTAAATCCTTGCACACATCCCAAAAAGGGTCTTGGAAGATTCTCGATCACGCAATAGCTTTTTTGGACCATTTTGCCCTTTGTGTCGCTTGCGACTCCACCTACGGTCGCATGCGGTGACTTGTGGCACGTAAATGCCAAGTCCTTTAGGTAGTGTGAAATTCTCGCATGCGGCTCCATCTATGCGGGCACCTATGATCGCCCATGATGACTTGCGGCATCCAGGTGCCTAAGATTCTAGGCAGAATTCCATACGCTTCATGCATTGGCACCTGCATTTCGCAGGTGCCCTCTTGCGACACGCAGGTCCCAACACACATTCTTTTCTTCTGATCATCTCTTGACTTATCTTCCTTTTAGAGTCCATTTAGGTTCAAATCCTCTTCAATCTTCATTTCTCAAGAATGCCTGCATATAAAAAAAGAGAAGCATCAAATCCTTCTAAATAGCATCAAATCAAGGCAATATCTCATGTTTAAGAGCTAAATAAGTTGGTAGATTACAAACTTATCAAACCTTCAAACTTGAACTATTTCTTGTTCTCAAGTAAAGCACTCATAAGGCTAAGAATTGACTCAAACTTCGCAAAACACAAGGATTGCACAAGGAGTAAATATGTCTCAAAACACTAGAAAATAATAGACAAAAGAGTCATACAAAAACACTAATCTTATTTGGTACCACCACAAGCTCAAGACATACACTCTCTTCAAAATCTCTTCTCAAGAGACTTCAATTTTCATTCAAAATCAGGGGACTTTTCATTTGAAACAAGATCATCAAATATCTCAAGTCATCAACATTGACCTTCAAGGTTTGCCTCAACATTTGCTACATAACTTGTCTTATTCATTCCTCTCAATTGATATCAAGACTTCACTATTCACTCCAAGGATGCAATGCCACTCACTACAAGAGAGAATCCCACTCGCAAATATGCAATTCAAAATATAGGTATTATAAGATAATACAAAGATGCTCACTCAAAAAAGTTCAAGTGCACACACATAGAACCATAGGCTTGCCCTTTATATAATTCTCCACTAATGTAGAGTTACAAACTTCGGAATGTCTAAGGACTTGTGAGTAATAATGTAGGCTATGGTAAAGGGAATGATACCATTTAGATAAAGTGACTAGACCTCTCTAACGCTATGATTAGACATTCAAGTCCACCGCTCACATTATTGAATCATATCACCTTATTTCTCCCTCTCACAACCCAAGTTTTTGCCAAGACCATTTTTCCAAACACCATTTGTTTAGCATAAGAGGTAGCACCACTCGATTCTATTATTTTCTTTCATTCATCTTTTGACTACTTTGAGAATTTCACAAGATAAGCATTGGGTGCTACCTCATAATGAATTCCAACTCCTCTTTCCATCATTAATGCACACACCCAAAAACTTAGGCTTTTGCCTACATTAACATTCCACTTTTCATTCGTCTCCCCCCTCCCTAAACTTAGGCTTTTAGCCTATATTTTAATCACTAGAAATTAGGGAGGAATGGGTGCCAAAATAGAGGATTTAATAAGGGCAAAGGTGTATAACATGGTAGCCAATAAAGGGTCAAAGGCTCAAGGGGGTTGACTAAGATCAATGTCAAGGGATGGAATTTTTGGTGAAGTGACTAATTCAAAAAGGGCCTAAGATCATCTTTCAAGCTAAGCAACATCTAGGATTTTGCCTTGAATCACATTCGGGGCAAGTTCTAGACGACATGCAATGCATAAGAATGAAGTAAACCTTACCAAATAAGGCATCACATCACAAGGAATCCATAATTATTCTCAAAATAAATTGGAACGAATGATTTTTGACAAGCTATTTCGAGTTTCGCACAACTCACTTATGAATCAATCAAGCCAAACGAAGAATGTGCAAGTCGTGACAAGAGAATTTTTTCAATAATTGTTTTCCCTACTTTTCTTAATTTTCAAATTCAATTGCCAAGAAAATTTTTTATTGTCCCATTCACGACAAGTGCAATACGGACTTGAACTAAAAACTAAAACTTGGCATTTTTCCTTAAAAAAGTCGCTTCTCAATCTATCATTGAGAAATGTCACCGGGTTCAACACAAAACTAAAGAAAAGAAAAGAAAATTTTTGCTCCTTGAAAAAGAACCATGGAATAAAGAAAACCTTCGAAGTTTATCCAAAACTAGCTATTATTCATAAAGGTGATATCGAATTATATGCTCATGGATCATTTGATAATGAGACCCAGTGTAGGCACTAAGCGCAGTTTACAAAGCACCGGTAGCATGAAAATTAGCGTGTAAAACTAACCCAGCATTATGGCAATACTTATTCAAAATAAATAAGATCAAGTCTGGTGAGGGCACATGATAAAACATAAGAAAACAAAGGCCCGACAAGGGAACTAATAAGATCATTAAAAACATGCCCGACAAGGGCCAAAGTATCTAGAATTTACAACTAAAGCCTGGCAAGGGCAACCAAAATGGAGCAAAAATAAATATCCAAGCCTGACAAGGGCAAAACCAAACATCAACATAGATAAATTCACCCTCCTAAACTTAAGAAGAGTATTGACCCCAATGCTTAATAAAAAATGTAAGAGGTAAGGTGCAAAAACTCCATGAGTTGCTACTCTGAATCATCCTCATGTGGGTCTACCCAAGAACTAGGTCTGGCTCCGCCCATGCGAGAATGTGATGTCTCCTTAGACTCGAAAAGTGCTCTCTAGGAAGCTGAGTTATTATCCCCATCCTCCTCAGCTCCCATGCTAGCAAAAAAGTCATCAACTGGGCTTGTGATCTTACGAGAGGCCTCCATGGCTTCATCCAACAAGCTCATATCTGTAGCAATCATGGGGGCCTTACCCTTCACCTTGTTCACATCAGCCCGGATTGGGGTGAAAGCCTTTTCCACAACATTAACTCTAGCAAAAATCTTACCAAGACTATCAAACACATCCTTCAACGCATCTTTGACAGCTTTTTGGATGAATCCTGGTAGATTCTTAGTCAATTTTCCCAGTTGAGTCTCATTGGAGTAAGTCATGTCGACTAGCTTTTAGAGACTAGTTAGAGCTAATGAAAAAGGAGATGGTGAGGGTCTAGGAGGGAGAGTATCTGAAGGGTTTTACAACACCACGAGAGTAGGAGTACCTGACATAGACCTCGTTGGTGAAGATGTGCCTATATCAAAAGTTGCCTCTGAGATCCCCACATCAGCAAAACTTTGCAACTTTCTTTATTTCACTTTCATAGCAATGGTGTCCCTCATCTTCTCAATATCAACCATACCGGTAGTAGGAACAGATCGGTCAGAATCAAAGTAGGGGACATCAGCTCTAGTATAAAGATTATTGATAAGCACCGAGAAAGACATTGAAGTGAAAGGCTGGTGAGCTTTCTTCTTAATCACCACTACAACTATCTCTCCAAAATTCACATGGATCCCAGATATGATGCAAGCAGTTAAAATTTCCCCCTCAGTAGTAACCTTCTAATTATTCTTGGAATGTAAGAGACGAAAATGAATGAAATCATACCATATCTTAGCTTCAAAATAGAGGTCCTGTCGAGGAATTTCACCAACAAACGTGGCCCACAGAGGCTCACCCATAGCAATAATCTCTGCCACCCATTTTAGTTGGTTACTCTTCATAGCGACCGACTCTATGTATGCGATCCCCGGGGAAATATGTGTATTCTAATAAATGGAATTTAGGGCATCCAAAGTGATATTAATCTATTTTCCCCAAACTACAATAGAGTCCAAGCAAGGGAAGTCTTCAGCCTTTCCCGAGTGCTTCATGGAGTCCTGCGTTGCTTGGTAGGATGCATAAAATTCGAGTACCAAGTCCGGATAGTATCCTCCAGGCACATCCAAAAATGGTGACCACACTCTATCGACAAACTATTTGTTGATGTTGGGGAACTTGTCCCTAATCCCAGCCAAATTGAAACTTTTCTCTGGTGTGAATGATCGGCCAGCCTGGTACTTGACATAATAGGGCCTTATGCCCTCCATATAGAAGCAGATTCTTTCCTGTTCATGAACAGGGACCGAAGGAGCCGCTGGAATAGCCTTGGGACTCTTTTTCTTACCTGATCTCTTGCCTTTTCTCTTTCCTGTTCCTGTTCCATATTCTGGTTAGTTGACATGTTTTGGATAGCCCTATTTACAAATGAAACTCTTGCAAAATTTTAGCAAAATTCCTGAAGTTAGTTGTATATGGAACTAAAGTCTATATTCAAGGATGAATGGTCCTAAGGGGGGCATAATGTTATACCCCATACCTTTCAACATTAGTACAACTAAGGTAACATCAATGGATTTATTTGGACATGTGAAAATAAGGATGAATTTGAGCCAAAGTGTAAGTATCCGACTATATTAAACTGAATAACATAGTTTGAGGGAATGAGACTTGAAAAGACAAGTGAAGTTGGGAACAAGAAAGTCACCTATTTGCTAGAGCTATGTGCTTCACCAACTAGTATAAACGTCCTACATATTTGAACTTTCTACGTGGTTAAATTGTTTATTTTGATGTCCTACTTGCTTGAGATACTTTATATGTAGCCTATATTAATTAGAAGGATCGAGGATGAAAAAGTAGGACAAGTAGGTGCATCACCTACTTAAGGAATACTAGGTCAAAACTTATAAGATATCAAGTAGGTGGATCACCTACTTTGACTTCTTTTTGACCCAAATTAAAATTAAATGGAGAAGTGGGCTGTGTCAACGGTCAAGAACCAAAAACCATTTGAAATATGTCAATTGATATCCATAAATTCAGCTCATTTTCCAAATGTTTCCACAAGTTATACAATACACAAATCTCTCTCTCTTTTAGCTTTTCTTGGCAACCCGCTTTTTCACTAAGGGTTCTTGAGCCCTTTATCTTGGTTCTCAAGAAAGGTAAGTGTTTTGCATGTATTTCTTATAGTTTTAACCTGTAAGGCAGTAAAATAATGGTGGTAACGCATTGAAGGACTTGAGGCAACCCCTTTTTGTGTGATGTTATTTTGAAGTATTTCCTTCTTGTTGCACGATTCTGTTTTGGAGGAATGTCTTTGGTATTGGAGAAGTCAAGTTAAGAGTTGAAATCTATAGAAAAATCAATTTAAAGTTCTGTCTCTCCACCCCTTATTGTATATGAAAAAGAAGAGGTGATTCTAGACGTAATTGTTGTATGAACTCATGGGACGGTGATCGGAAGTCGTGAATTCATGTTATTCTGATATTGTTGAACTGTTTTGGGGTTGTATTGTATGTATTATTGACTATATTAGTTGTATACCTTATGGTTCGGGTTAGTTGTGGTTGTTTTGAGATTGGAATTGGAGGGTGTGGTGATACATCGAGTTTTTAATTATTGTGCGAATATACTACCCGTTTGATTATGTCGAAATATTTTGTGAGACCCACATGGTTATTAGCTGCTATAAATATGTCTCATATGTGTCTATATGTGGTTGTAATATGATAAGGAAAGTATAAAGAATCATATGTATAAAGAGAGTCCGACGAGTAAGTCGCTCGCCTAATAGCCGACATGTTGCCGATATGCCTATAATGTGTTTGTAGGCTATTTGTAGTGGTTAAACCACTTGATTTTGTGTAGATTATATGCTGGTAGAAAGCATGTAGCGTCCACTGAAATTTCTCAAACCTAAAACTGAGGTATGTAAGGCTAAAATCTCTTTTGCCGCAAGGCACTACGCTACGTCACATGTTTCTCCACAAGGGTCTATATAGTTTATATGATATGTAGAGAATGGTATTCAGTTGTTATGTGCCCTATACTTCATAGTAATCACCTTGCATATCAATTATTCATTGTCCATACATTCAGAGTATGCGAGCTAATCGTTACGAGTCAAAATATCCATATAGTCATCAAAGTTATATATGTGCCTTTATTTGTATTTCATAGAACTCACATAGTACATTTGTTATTTGTTTCTAGAGATAATTCTCTTGTCATAGAATATTCATCATCTGTACTGTAAATACATATCCATATGATTCATTTGAAACAAAGCAAAGTTTACTAGTTGATTAACTTAATCAGAGATTACCATCGATTACCCAGAGTTTATAAATTGTCATTTAGAGCTTATTAATTGTACAATTGATTTCATTGTGTAATTAATTATTCAGAGGCCTTCATGACATCAGTTGTTAAGATATAAATTAAGTGATGGCGGGGAAAGGTTAGAAATATTTTATTCGATTGACTCACGATGTGACGCTACATATCTAAAGAGTTTTTGCTAAAGTACTATGCAAATATGCTAGGGTATCATACTCTTTCACTTATAATTCTTACTTGATGTTTTTCTTAAAAATATCGCAAACTAATGAACGGTACCAATAATGAAGAGAAAACAAGATGAAATATTTGGGATGATTCAGAAAAATAATAGTTTTTAGTTATACAAAATAAAATAATTGAAAAAATTATATAATATATATTTTATGAAATTGTTGATCGATTCATTCAACCCCTTATCACAAACCTAATGAAACGAGTTATCCAATAAAGATAAGCACAATCGCATAAGGCGTATTAAACATAGTGATATACGAAGTTTTTAGTTATAATAATATAACTAGTATATCAACATATGAGTATCGAGATATTCAGGTAAGATGAAATCTAACACAAGTGTCATTACAAAATCATGAAACATCAAACAAGTGTTATGATTAGCAAAATCGATGAGATATAAAGATTTATAAGTAGAAACGGATTGTCTGTTTGCTGTCAAGTTTATTAAACAAAACGTCATACATTGTCATTCTCTATAAATAATTATTGAAGATTGCATATACTTGTTGGAAGTCTAACAAAGCAATTGTTACTCATATTTGAAGAAATGCAAATCAATATGCAGACTTTTTGACAAATAAGAGTCACAGACATACAAGAGAGTTGGTTATACAGGAGAATGCAATCGAGAAAATGGAATTTATGCTCCAACAAATTGAAGAAGTGTACTTATGAACATCTTTAGAATTTTTTATACGTAGTATTTTTCATTGTATAACTTTCTAGAAGTTTAGGGACTCAAGAGGGCGTTTTCTCAATTAAAATCCAGTGGTGACGTGTCAGCTCATAATCCCCAAATGCTTCCTGTTTTTTGAGTAGCAGAAGCATCCTATACACTCGAAACCGTTTATCCTTCACCAGTTTCCTTGTTTTAATTTTGTTACCAAATGATACGTAAACCCTAACAATCTTCATAACGAAAAAAGGTTTAATTTTGCAGCGTTGTACACAAGCATGCAATCTCCATCTCTAGACGCTTGCAAATCCTTTAAGCTCCAACAACATTTCCAATTCCTGGGGTGTAGCAGTTACTATTACACTTCACTTTCAATACGTAAACCCAATTATTGCTATCCTTGCGTTTCCTGCAGTGATAAAGGGACAAGGGACAGTGGAAGTAGAAAGTTTGACAGTACGGAGAGGGTGAAAGTGAAGGGGAAGGAAAATGTGTGGAGCATTGACAACGAAATGGCAAAGACGGAGAAGGAAAGAGATAAGCCGAGGAGGAGGAGGAGAAAAAGAGGTGGAAAGAGGATGAGAAATGTTACTTGGAAAAGTAAAGGTGATAGAGTTATGGTCTCTAGTGCTATGTTAATGGAAGTCGAAACTGTTTTACAGACTCAGGTAAATTTTATATATGTCAATACTTGAGTACCTTATGTGTATGTTAAATATTTCAGCAATTTTATGTATAATTTGTAATGGTCAATGGAAATGATGAATTGATTTGGATAGAGCACAGTTGTTTCACTTTCAGTTAAGGTTGCTGATTGATTTCTAATGGGAGTGAATTTATGAATGTAAATTATCCTGTTCCATTTGTTGTGTAGTTTTTGAATTCAAGCGGCAGATAGATGTTCTATATTTGAATACTAGTTTTTGTGCATTGGCCAGGAGGACAGACTAGAGTATATGTCCATAGGAAACTTTATGTGGCCTCCATTTATTTTTCTTTTGTTTGTTTTCTTATCCCAATGTAATTTTGTGCTGTGTTCTTCTTTTGACATGCAGTCCGCTCCATTTATTTTTAGAATTTGGGACAAACTCCTGTGTTTATGACTTTATTTTGACTCAAATATGAGCATGCTTCCAGCATTTTGCAACCAAAGGTGTCTGTACGTGTGCACATGTTGGAGCATGTCATATAGAAATGGGCCCATTTGCTACATGATAAGCTGTTCGTGTGAGCTGTGAAATTGGGGAAGGGTTGGTGTTTCTGTCAGCAGTTGGTATGACTGCATCTGCGAGCCGGCATATCCGAAAGTTGTCTATCTTATATCTAATTAGATATAACAGAAGAAACACAAGGCAAGTCATGGAACGTTGAGAGCATGGATGTGCCTAGATGATACAGTTCTGCTATTGAAAGTAGTTTGCAAGCTTACCAGAGTGATTGGTGGTTTCAACTAGTACAACAGGAGCAAGGTCTTTGAGGAAGTTAATTATACCTTTAAGATCTACTTGTAGTGTTTCCATTTAGCTGATTATGAACATTAGTGTGATGAAGTTTTTCCTTGAAATCAGACTGTTGATAGCTTTTTCAAATTGTGTTGAAAGGACAAAATTAGTTTAGAACTTCTAATATTAAAATACAGCTACAGTGTTTATTTTCAAGACAACTGCTATTTAAAACCTTTCAAGTCAATGACTGGTAGGTTCTAGGAATGTCAGATATTTAGGGAATGAGTAGAAGTTTAGACAGGTTGAGCATAGCTTGAGATGACGAAGTAAACATTGTAATTTCAAACATATTATATAGAAGTTCTCATTTTGCCTGGACGTAGATGCTTCACAGCTACTTCCAGTTGACCCAAACTGACTTTCACGTTGATGCATTATTCATGAGAGTATAATCAAAATTACGTCTGTTCAACTTTTAGGTTTTCTTTTGATGTTTTCTCTCTTCCCAAATTCATAGATGTATGCTTTCATTTCAGGAACCTGTTATCCTACCTGCATGGAATACATTTATTAGTAGTGTCAGTGGGATATGGAAGGGGGTTGGAGCTGTTTTTTCTCCCATCACAGCAGAGATGGAACCTATTGAGATTGGCAACAAGAATGAACACCTCTTTGACTGCTACACTCTTTCTCGTATTGATGTAGAGCCATCTCCTTCTGTCAGTCAAAGATTTCTAATCCGAAGGAAAGTAAATTGGGTAACAGTGAATCCACATGGTGAAGTTCCAGAACTGCATGGGGGTGACAACAGAAGCTTAGAGAAGCCCACAGACGCATCATCATCATCATTCCATATGCATGAAACACCTGATAGAAAATCAAGAAATTTGCCAAAGTTCGAATCTTTTGACTTTGGAAAGACTGATATTATGGAGGAAGACATTATGGGAATGGAACCTGGTCTTGTTTTCTTTGAGGTAAAGCTAACTTGGTGCTTATGACATTGGTTCTCTACTGTGTTAATCTTTGTGATGCCATTAATGGTGATTATGGCTTCTAGTGGTTTTGGTCAACTCCATAATAGTTCATTACTAAGAAGAGTTTTAGTAAAAGGTTTTATCTATTTGCAGGATGGATCGTACTCAAGAGGCCCAGTTGATATCCCAGTTGGTGAATCTGATGAGTCTAAGTATTACCTCTCACCAACTTTTAAGTTTGAGCAAGTAAGTTTGACATGTTTCTTGGTTAAATATAGTTTGTCTTTTTGAGATGGTAACTGGTAGAAAAAGAAAAGAAATTGGAGTACTTCTGCGATGGTACTGGTATGAAAAGAAAAGAAATCACAATATTTTTTACTTATCCAAAGAGCATTACCAAAATATGGTTGGGTTAGTGACATCCTTATCAAAAGTAAAAAGGTTGGGTTAGTGAAATGCTATATTGATGAGCTGATATTTACAATTTATGTTAGAAGTACTAATTTCTCTTGTCAGGATTTGTAATTACTATTGGTTGCTGAAAAAGATAACTTTTTCTTGATTAAGCATTAAGTTAATGCTGTGTGAAGATTGTTGAAAGAATCCCCTTTAGCTGCATCATTATCAATCCTAAAGAATAATTTTCGAGTGCTATGGAATTTGCCTTTGCAACTAAACAATTAGACTTTAATATTGAAAGGCATCCAATTGCTCATATATGGCGAGATAGAAAATATTAGGATAGTGTACTTGGAGTTGGGAAATCTTGAGGCTCACTAATTTTTTCAAAATTGTTAAACATCTAGCACTTTTAGTTTATATCAGGTGTAACTATTTTTGTTTTGCTAATACTTTGCAGATCATTTATATGATGATAGGTGGTGGGTGGGTGGCGACCGGGGGTGGGGGGTGGGGGAGAGGGGTAGCCTCTTAAATTTTTGCTTTAGGTTTCTGTCAATCAATCACATCCTTGCAGAAAATGGAACCGTCTAGTGTGGTTTCATACATTGGGAAGCTATTTTGGTTGGACTTAGATAACACTTTTTCTATGGGAGCTCATTCTTGGTACGACTTGTTTGCCTTGACCATGCTGAGTGTCTTATGAAGCTGTGCTCAAGTCAGAAAAAAATAACATCTCAAAAAGGTTAATGGCTCAAGTTGGATTTAACTAGATAGTGAGTTTCTGAAGTAAGATAAACTAACAAGATTGATTGATTCTAATGGGTGAAATACCACTTTCTCAAATAATATGGTAAAATTCAAATGTGATCACTCAAGTTATCTCCAGAATTTCAAATGAACTAGCGGTTAGTTATTTTATCTAGTATGTGAGGAAATATCCAGCCCAATCTGGATCATATATCCACAAGTCCCAAAAATATTCCCATTAAGTAGCAACAAGTGAAAGAGTTCCATAGAAGGCTGAGGTTAGACACATTTGAGAGTAGATCTAATTGAGATGTTGAGGAGACAAGTATTTACCTTAGACCTAGTATCCACTTTGATATGAATAGTATTTTTCAAAAAATAAGTGTGATTATTATTTAACTTAGATAAATATGACTGTTATTTAACTTAGATGGTTTATTCCTTAAGTTACCCTTATCTCAAAAATAAACTTAGATGGCTTTCATTCCTAACTGTGGGACACAATAAAGGAAGACATTATGTAGTACGTCACTTCCATTCCATAGAAAAGTTTGACAAGAGCCTCAATGAATCTTTTATCACCTTGATTCTAGAAAGTGTTGGTAAATTAAACTTTAAGGATCTTTGACATATAAGTCTACTAAGAAGCATTTAAAAGAAATTTGGAGGCTGATTTGTTTTAGATTTGAGAAATTCCTAGATGGTATGTTGTTGGCATCCTAAAATGCATCCGCGGAAGGAACATCCGTATTAGATTTAAGTCTACTAAGAAGCATTTACTAGAAGTTTGGAGAAGTGATTTCTTTTAAACTTAAGAAGTCCTAGATGGTATGTTGTTGGCGTCTCAAAATGTATCTGCCAAAGGAAAACAGATATTAGATGCAACTATGGTTGCAAATGAGTTTGTGGTCTCCAGGAAGAAAAATGAGGAGAGAGGATTATAGTGAAAATTAGATTAGAAAAGTTCAGATGACAGACCAACTGAGATTTTTTTTGATTTTGTGATGAACAGACGTAGTTCTGAGAGAGGGTGAGAAACAGATTCATTTGAATGTCTATGGACAAATTCTATGTCCTGGTCAATGGAAGTGCCACAGGTTTCCTGGGAAGTTCAAGGTATTGTTGAAAAAGGGATCCTTTATTCCCGTTCATACTTGTCATCGAGGCACTCAGCAAGATGTTGAATCGAGTAAAAACAGTGGGTTATTTTAAGGAATTCACAACTAGCAGGGTAATGCAGTAGGTGTCTCATTTGCTCTTTGCAGATAATACACTTGTATTATGTGATGTTGGGAGAATCAACACCATTTTCTGTGAGAACTTTATGGTTTCAAGCAGTATAGGGACAAAGAATAGATTTGATGATGTATAAAGTCATTTCAAAAGAAGAAACTTTAGCCTTTCCATGGCGGGCAGAGGATGAGTTCTTTTCGCTGGATTAGCCAGCACCCTCCAGTGCATACAAGGCTTCCATCTGGGTTCACAACAATTTCATGTATCTTCATCTTCTGATAGTAAGCCGAAAGGGTTAAGGGAGTTGAAAAATCTGGTATCACACACGAATTCGGTTGGCAGTGCTAGTAGAGGTAAACGAAGAAAGCTTCCTGCTATTTCATACAAATGAAGCTAAAGTTAGTTTCTTGGAATGGGTAGTGCCAGGATCTAGTTTCTTGGAATGGGTAGTGCCAGGATCTATAAGAGATGTGTTATTCGTATGGAAGTTAGAAAATGTACAAGAAGGCGAGGATGTCAGTCATTTGCTGATCGATGCCTGCTTGCATGAAGGCTACAGTGAATTTGTAGAATATGTTCACAGTTGAATGGCTTGTGCCAGGATCTATTAAATATGTTTACTGGGATGCAAGTTCAAAAAGAATAGGTGGAAAAGAGGAGCATGAGAAATGAAACTTTGATAGATTATGAAAAAGTGCAGCCAGGGGATGGACCGACTGAAATTTGGACACAAACTCTCAGGCACGGTTTCCAAGGACCTTCTCTCTCCTACTTTCTAGGACTGTAGAAGCATCTCTCCTCCGGTGCCGATCACCGGAATCAGACCCTTCTTTCTTAACCAATCAATTTTCACCCACTGTGATTATTGCTTCAATCCTTACAAAACCCTGATCGATCAGTAACATGGCAGACAACAGAATTTATTTCAATGCGGATTCAAATCATTCGACATCACCAGATGGAACTCGGGTAACACAACATGGTTCGACTGGGTAGAGAGAAGTAGAAATAGGATGAGAAGGATAACTCTGAGCAGGAAAGTGATGGAGTGGATCTGCCAGACTCTCAAAGAAGCTTCTAAGGACAACAAAAATCTGGTGAGAAGATGGAAGACTAGAGACAAAGAGTCGGAGTTTTATGGTACCAGAAAGTACAATGTACACGGAAGGTATATGAGCTTCTTGTCCCTCTTAGGAGAATCCAGAGAAGTAATTATAGTCCCTGAGATAGCCATAAATGCGGGTTGGAGAGATATTGCCCTCAAGATTGACAGGTCCATTAATAACCCTCCGCAACAGAGGTTTAAACAACTTCCAAAATTAACTACTTCGTATGCCAAGGTGGTTGAAAGCAGTAAATGGCAACAACAGCACCACAGTGTTGGCCAAATTGATGAGAAGGGCCCACTAGGGAGAAGTATCACTGGGTTCTTTGGAAGATCTGAGAACCCTACACTAGCAGATGTTAGAACTTAGAAGATGGGCTACCTCAACCTGGAAGAGTGCCTTTGGGGTTAACATTTACGAAATGGCAGGACATCTTTTCCTCTTCGAATTCCCAAATAGGCATATGGCAGAGCAGATTCTGCAAGGAGAATGGATTTGGAAAAACATTAAGGTCCAACTACAGTGGTGGAATCCTCTTGTTGGATGTGCAACTTCTCAACAGAGACGAAATTCAACATGGATCAGGGCAATGGGTCTACCTTTGCACTTGTGGAACAAAGTCGTCTTCCAAGAGATAGGTGATAAGTGTGGAGGTTGGCAAAGAACAGAGGAAGAAACAGAACTGAGGAATCATCTCAAATGGGCTCGAATTGAAATCAGAGGTGATGGAAGTAAAATACCCTAGGAGGTATCCATATCAAAGGAGGGATGCAACTTCATAATCCCGATATGGATAGAGAAACCCACGACTTTCAAGTTTGTTCAGGACATAGATTTGACGAACTCACATACAGTCACGGCAGAAACGGCGGAGGCGAGTGGAACCCTAGAAGCGGGCTTTGCACAGAGGTCTCTCCCGGGTTCAAGGAGGTCGCAAGTTAATAACCAGAGGACAAAAGCCTCTTTTGAAGTCATTAAAAATATCGCACAACTGACAGCTGTTGACCGGACAACACACGTGGGCATCAGTGATTTTTTAAAAAATAGCTCATGTGAGGGGCATGTGAGCTCTTTAAACTAAGAAGAGGTGCAACTGGGCCGGTCCAACTTTGGCCCTATTCAGAAGACTACTGAATTAAATAACAAGCTGGCCCAATCCAACTTAGAGATTAGAGCTGTCAAAATGGGCTGGCCCAACCCAACCCAACCCAGCCCTAGCGGGCCAGAGAGTTAAATGGGCTGGGACAGGCTGGCCCTTTTAACTAAAGGGCCTTTAAAATAACAACCCAACCCAACCCTAAGCGGGCCGCGGGCTAGGACGGGTTGACCCTTCAATAAAAATTAAAAGTGACCCGTAACATGATAAATGAGAAAAAATGTAATTACTAGAAAATCACCAACCATAATAAGTCTTCATTTTAACAACAGGTGTATACGATCAATCAAATGAAGAAAAAAAAATAACTACCTAGTTAAAAAGATTGTCAACATACTTTTGCGCATCTGAATTATAATAATCTAAAAATTTACAAATCTTTTATACGCAAGAGTTTTGCCAGTTACAAAATTACAAAATTAAAATTCTAAAGTGTTAAAAATAACGTAATCCATCAATTAGAGCTTAATAACTTCACTTTAACTTGACGGAGATTTATTGAAGGAAACCTTGAACTAAGACGGAGATCTGGACAAAAAAATAAAAAAAACTGCGCACAAAAGAAAGAGAAATGACTTTTAAAAGCCCTAATTTTTCTTGCTGCTTATGAGCAAAGAGAAGTCAGAAGACCAAAGTGCAAAAAAATATGTATATATGAATATGATATATCATATATAATATAATATATTGATGTAATGTATTACATTACTAATGACTATTGATTAAATGAGTAATTACTATTGTCTATTTGTAATGTACTTTGTACTTCTTTCAGTTTTTGTTTTACCTTGTTTAATTATTTTAAATTTTTATTTAATAAATAAATATATTATTAATTATTTTTTAACTTAGCGGGCTGGCCTCAGAGGCCACGGGTTAGGCCTCTGAGGCTGATGGGCCAAGTGAGGCTGGGCTTATAAGCCTCACTTCTAAATGGGCTGGAAAAACTTAGCCCAACCCCACTTAATTAAAGGGCTGGGTTGGGTCGGCCTCACGGGCCAAGCCCATTTTGACAGCTCTATTAGAGATGCATATTGACGAGCTTTGGGAGGAAATCACGAAACTGAGAACAGCTCCTCCAGAGAATGCAAGTGACAAAAGAACAGAGAACCTCCAAACCATCGATTTATCCTCAGATGTAGCAGAAATCATAAACGGTGTGAATAACATAGAGATGGGCAGAGAACAAACAGAGGGGGAATTAGGGTTGGAGAAAAAAAGGGGGGGTGGATAATTGCAAGGAACAACAGATTACAATCAGTAATTCAAACATGGGTGGAGATATTTGGGAGGTGGAAGATGCTATTCCAATTGTGACAGAGCAAGCGTCACAAATCATTGAGAAGGGGAAGATCATATCAACTTGGGTGCGTCAAAACATCATTAAGCTGGTCAAGATGTTTGGAGCCGACTTTAAAGTAATGAAGAGGAAGCCCTGGAGCTACTCATGCAGATAGATGCATGTAGACAGGCCAGGAAATCGGAGGCACCTTTGGATATCAGGAGAACCAAATTTAAAGGCTCAAATGCATTAAAAAACCTGATCTCTTTTGATGTTAAGTTAAAAAATAGTGAGGGAAGGAGTAAGGGGGAAGGGTGCAATCAGATTGAGATATGAAGCTCAATTTGATGTCTTGGAATGTTAGGGGATTAAATGATGGGGGGAAGAGGAGGGTGGTGAAGAATTGCATAGAAAAGTGGAGGCCTGATATTATCTGTTTGCAGGAAACCAAGTTATAGGGAAGCATCCAAGAGATAATAAAACAAATTTGGGGGGCAGATGGATCAAATACTCTTGTCTAGAAGCAAGTGGTACAAGAGGAGGGATTATAATGTTATGGGATAGTAGAATTTGGAAGGGGGAGATACTTCAAACAGGGGTTCACACCCTAACATGCAGATTTGAAGCCTTCCTTGCTCCAGCTCCAGAATTTCAACTGTCATATAACAGGGGTTTACGCACCAAATTGCAAGATAGAAAGAAGAGAGGTGTGGGATGAATTAGGGGATGTTAGAGGTTTAATGGAAGGTCCATGGGCAGTATGTGGGGACTTCAATGTGTGTAGGTTCCCTTCAGAGATAAGGAACTGCCAGAGAAGATCCACTGCCATGATAGAATTTTCAGACACACTAGAGGATCTAGAACTGATTGATTTGCCACTAAAGGGGGGTACCTTCACTTGGTTCAAAGGAGACACACACACTACAGCTTCCAGAATAGACAGAATCTTGTTTACTTCAGAATGGAGTGAACAATTCAGCAAGGTGAAGCAGACTGCAGTTCAGAGACTGACATCTGATCATGTACCTATAGCACTACAATGTGGTCCTTGGGATCAAAACAAGTCATATTTCAAGTTCGAAAATTGGTGGCTAAACACAGAAGGCTTCACAGACAGAGTCAGCTCATGGTGGAACTCCTTTGCATTCCATGGGAAACCAGATTATATACTAGTCTGCAAGCTAAGAGCCCTGAAAGGAAAGCTTAAGGAATGGAGCAGAGAAGAGAAAGGTAATTTGCAGATCCAAAGAACCAACTTGCTTAATAAAATGGCTAGTCTGGATTCCTTACTGGAGAACAGAGCTCTAACAGATGATGAGGCAGCTTTGAAGGCATCAACTTTTCTGGAGTATGAAGAATTAATCAAGAATGAGGAAATAGCTTGGAGACAAAGGTCTAGAGGTTTGTGGCTGAAAGAAGGTGACAACAACACTAAGTTTTTCCATAACTCAGCCAATGCTCACAAGAGAAGTAATTGCATTGACCAACTAGAAGTCCAAGGGGATACAATGAAAGAATCAGGAAGAATTAAGGAGGATATAATCCAGTTTTACAAGAAGCTGTACACAGAGACAGAAAAATGGAGACCAACAGGGAATATGACAAAATGCCCTATAATTTTAGAAACAGAAAAGAAACAGTTGCAAGCTAAGTTTGAGGAACAAGAGGTGCACAACTGTTTGAAGAAATGTGCTGCAGATAAGGCTCCTGGACCAGATGGTTACACCATGGGTTTCTACATCAATGTTGGGATGTGATAAAGTATGATATCATGGAAGCCTTTCACAACTTCTATGAACAAGAAATGTTTGAAAAAAGTTTCAATGCCACTTACATTGCTTTGATTCCAAAGAAGAAAGGGGCTAAGGAGCTAAAAGATTTCAGACCAATAAGCTTGATAGGAAGCTTCTATAAGTTATTGTCCAAGGTGCTGACTGAAAGGGTCAAGGGGGTAATGGACAAGTTGGTAGATTCACAGCAGATGGCATTTATTAAACGGAGGCAAATCATGGATGTTGTGTTGATAGCAAATGAGGCAGTGGACTCCAGATTGACACAAAAGAAACCAGGAATCTTATGCAAATTGGATATTGAAAAAGCCTATGACCATGTGAACTGGAGATTGATGCTAAACACCCTCAGAAGAATGGGATTTGGTGAGAAGTGGATTAATTGGATAAGCTACTGCATCTCCACAGTGAAGTTCTCTGTTATAATTAATGGTGCAACTGAAGGGTTCTTTGCTGCACAAAGGGGAATAAGACAAGGAGATCCCTTATCTCCCTTTCTATTCATACTTGCCATGGAGGGTCTTAATAATATGATAAAGACAGCAAAAGTCAGTGGATGGATTTCTGGTTTTGAGGTGGCTACCAATAGTGCAAACAACCTGGAAGTGACACACTTGCAATATGCTGATGATACTTTGATTTTTTTGTGATGCAGAGGAGGAACAACTAAAGTACTTAAGAGTTATATTGGTACTCTTTGAAGGAATATCAGGATTGCATATCAACTGGGGTAACAGTCATATATACCTCATCAATACAGTCCCAAATATAGAGTATTTGGCCTCAATACTGGGAGGTGAGGTGGGTGCTCTTCCTTCTGTATATTTAGGGATGCCACTGGGGCTAAATCAAAATCAAAAGAAATCTGGGAGAATGTTTTGGAGAAATGTGAAAGAAAGTTGTCGAGATGGAAAGCACAATATCTATCTCTGGGAGGTAGACTTACTTTGGTCAATGCTGTTCTTGATGCTCTCCCAACATATATGCTGACCTTATTCCCCATCCCAGCAAGTGTGGTACAAAGGTTGGATAAGATCAGAAGGTCTTTTTTCTGGGAAGGTAACAAAACCAGGAAAGGGTTTCACCTTGTAAAGTGGAAAGTTCTCATAACTAGTAAAAAGCAAGGAGGCCTGGGTATCAAAAACTTGAAGAATCAAAGTAAAGCATTGAAATTGAAGTGGCTGTGGAGATATGCTCAAGAGTCACAAATCTTGTGGAAAAAGGTGATTGGGCTGAAGTATGGAGAGATGAATGGTTGGGTTACCAAGGAAGCAACCAATCCCTATGGAGTAACTGTTTGGAGGTCAATCAGGAATTGGTGGCCTATAATGCAAAACCACACTGTCATCAAAGTCTTTGATGGCAACAAAACTGTCTTCTGGAAAGACAGGTGGTTAGGCAGACCATATGGAAGTAAAAAGATAGAAGAGCATTTAATGGAGTTGAAAATTCTTTTGTTAAAATTGGGGGAACTTCTTTGTTTTATGCTCACTTTCAGTGCGCATATGGGAGTCCAATCAATATTGATGGCTGGATGCTCTTTATAGCAAATAATGCCTTCTTTTCTTTTAAGAATCTATAGATCTTTATGCAACTTGCATACTAGTTTTTACCCGATCACATCAATAAAATTTGATCTTATCCCAACAAAAGAATATGTGTTCTTTCGTATATCATGACCTAGGTTTGAGAGATGTTTTTTTTGTGTGCACAAATTGTCTAAAACAATCTTATTAAAGGGTCGCTTCATATGTGTTTAACTGTTGAAGCTAGGTGAAGTCCAGGTTAGGCGCTATTTTTCATGACCTGCTCTTTTGACTAGTTGAATGAGCTCGTTGGTTCCCTTAATTCAAAATGACACTTGGAAGAAACACTAGCACCATTTTGTACTATAAATTTTGCTTTGAGAGAGATGTCAAAAGCAATCCTATTTATCAGTTTTCCTTCTTAAGCGTTACTATGTAAAAAAACTCCTATCTTATCAATTCCCACTAACAACGTCATCCTAGTGTAATATTCTTTGTTTGGTTTATACGTCCCTTGGAAGGAAAGTTAATTTCTCTTCCTTTATTTTCGTATACAGTGTCTGGTAAAAGGTTGTCACAAGAGACTCCGCATGGTGCACACAATAGAGTTCAGTAATGGGGGTTCAGACATCCAAATATTGAGGGTTGCTGTGTATGAAGAGCAGTGGGTTAGTACTGCTAATCTAGCTGACCAAAGGTATCAGTATCTTATATTTGATGCCATAGGTTGTAATTCGGAAATGTTAATCTGTTAACTTCTGCTTAATCCTACAATATAATGTCTACCGTGAGTCAAAATCTATTGTTGTAAGTTGGCCAAATATATAGGTGGCCCCTCAAAGTTAGCTCCCGTTTTCATCTTAACACCTTATATACCCATTGAACACTCCAACCCCAACAAAAATGTGCCTATTGGGCACCTCACTCAAGCGTGTAAATAAGTTCAGGTGCGTGAGATCAATTGCTTCATATGTAGCAAATCAGACCAATAAGATAAAAACATGTCAGCAAAGAAAAAAAGAAAGACACCTCACAAGATAAACCCTAACCCCCTCTCTCCTTCTTCCTCCAAACCTCCCTCTCAGCACCCAACTCCACTGCGCTGTCTGCCTACTGTCTACAGACTACCACTTGTGGAATCAGAATAGGCAGAGATTTTTCCGTACTGAAGAAGGATACTCCGACCAATAATTGTCTCTCACCTCATTAAGCACTTAACAACATCGTAGTTACCACATTTTCCTTTCAGTTTGAAACATATTAATGTAATGGATACTTAATTATTATTGGATTCACTTGGTTCTACTTTTAGATGAGGAAGGTGAACTGCCAAAACATTAATAAAACCTCATTCTTCTCATTCCAGAACAACATGAGTTCAACAGAGTAGATTACAACTTTCTTTAATTACATCCGCGTTCATGTTAGATTACAGCTTTCTTTAAATATGTTGTCTCAACTGGTTGGAGTATTTAATTTTGTGCCTGATCAACAGTATTTAACTGGTTAGAGACAAGATTTTTTTAATGGTGTTTCCGGTGGGGGCTATTTTCCTATCTGGTCGCTGGCACCTGTTTCTTTTATCTGGTTCTGTTGGATGAAGAGAGGCTCGATTTGGGTTGTTGGTTATGTAAGGTTTCTTTGGCTGTTGTTTTTGATTACAGAGGGCGTGGAGAAGAAAAAGTGGGTGTTGGCAGACAGGTGGTGAGGAAGAAAATGGTGGTGGATGGTGAGAAAGAGGTAGGACAAGGGTGGGAGTGGTGGCGGGAAGAAGATGATGAATAAGGAGAAGGGTGGTGGACGGGTGGTCGCAGCGGCTTGAAAAAGGAGAAGGGTAGTGGTGGCAGTGGGGAGAGAGAATGTGGGTTTCTTAAAAGAAAAGGAAAAATATTGTTTGGGATTCAATTCACGTGCCTAAGGTAAATGAGGAACACTTCTTTTGTCATGTCGGCATGTTGTGTTCGATAAGAACACTTTTGTTAGGGTTGGAGTGTCTAATAGGTACAAGAGTGAGTTTAGGTGTCAAAATGAAAACTAGAGCCAATTTGAGGGACCTTCTATGTATTTGGTCGTGTAAGTTTCTATTTTATAGCATAGAATATAGAAGGCAACTACCCCCTCTTTTCCAAAATAGGAATCTGCAAAAAAGGAAAAGAAATGAAACATCTGAATCTTAATCATTCAAATCAGTCATTAAGGGTGTTTATTTTTTAGGTCTGAATCTTAATTATTCAGATTTCGAGTTTTTTTTCCTTTTACAACTACTTAATGAGTATGTATAGTTCTAATTGATTAAGACCTATAACAAAAACATGCCATCGTGATTGAAAAAAATAATATTAAGATGCTATACATTCAAAGATTTCTGCAAAGAAGGTACTTCACCACTTTTCTATCCACTTTCACCAATATTCGCCGTCGTAGCCACCCGCCACTATCAACTACCACCACCCACAATCACCATCCTCAACCACAACCACATCAGTGCAATTACCTCAGCAATAGTAGGCGTTGCGGGTTCACTAGGGTTGTTAGCCATTACAACTTACAACTACTAACCACCATTTACGATCATCACCACCAACTTTCATTGCCACAACCATCCACCACAATATAACCACCATTATCTATTACCATCATCCACCATAATTGTCGGCCGCCAAGCCACCACCACCAACAACTACCATCGTCAACTACCACCGTTAACCACTACTGTCAGCCACCACCACCAACTACCGCTACTAGTTAGCACCCACGACCACCATAGTTAGCCACCACCACCACCACCACCAACCATTAAGTAAATTTATTTATCTAATATTTTGTTGATATAGTATTAGATAAATTAGTATTTTTTTTTGAATTATATATTTGTTAATTCTCAGTATAGACATTGTACACAATCACATGTTGAGAAACCAAATGGTCTTAATTATTTTGTTTCAGATCTTAATTTTTTTTAATATTCAAATGTGCATTCAGATCCAGATGTTTTTATTTTAATGCACATCTTAATATTTAAATGTATATTCAGATTGAGACGCCTCACTTAAAAAACACAAACATGGCCTTAGTGAGGTCTGTGGATCTTGTTTAATATCTAGCAGTCAATGATACAGGAAATGCTCGTTAAAGCTCTTTGATAAGATAAGGATGGGTAGTAATGTGAACAGTTTGCATTAGTAGTTCAAGAGGTTCTCTAACGGCAAAGAGGAGTTCCCTTAGGTGAGAATGAGAACACAAGCAACAACACTAGTTAAAAAGGAATTAGTGGCAGTTTGAGCTACACGATCCTTGCCTACTTGGAGGGAAATTCACTTGGTTCAGAGGGGATAATCATCACAGTGCTGCTAAAGCACTAGATTAGACAGGTTACTATATTCAATGGAATGGGAGGAAAGTTTCAAAAGCATCAAACAAAGCATTCTTCCAAGAGTAGGGTCTGATCACAATCCTATTATGTTAGAAAGTGGAAACTGGGAACATAGACAGCCATATTTTAAAGATACCTGTCTAAAAAAAAAAGACAGCCATATTTTAAGTTTGAAAATTGGTGGCTCAATGTTGATGGCTTCAATGATATGGTGCAGGGTGGTGGAGCAGTTTTGAAGTAGAAGGATACCCAGATTACAAACTTAGCAGTAAACTGAAGATGCTAAAACAAAAACTAAAAGAATGGAGCAAGAAGAACTTCATTGAAGTAAGCAATAGAAAAAACAATCTGCTAATGGAACTGTCTGGACAAGATCCAGAATGAAACAACACTAAATGATGATGAAATGTTGATAAGAGCTACAATACTTGTAGAGTGGGAAGTACTGGCCAAACATGAAGAAGCTAGGTGGAGACAAAAGTTCAGAGTACTATGGTTGAAGCAAGGAGATAAGAACACCAGGTTCTTCCAAAGGCTAGCAACTGCCCACAGGAGGTATAATACAACTGACAGGCTAGTGGTACGGGGGGGGGGGGGGGGGGAGGAACCTAATGACATTAAAGAAGCCATAGACTTCTATGCCAAACTGTACTCAGAATCTGAAACCTGGAGACCTTCTTTTGGGTTTGTAGGGTGCCCAACAGTCTCAATAGACGAGAATGAATGGTTGCAAAGGCCTTTTACCGAAGAGGAAGTGTTACAGATCATCAAACAGTGTGACGGGGACAAAGCACCTGGGACTCGATGGTTTCACTATGAAGTTCTTCAAAGCATGCTGGGACATAGTGAAAAAAGATAAAGTGCTGACTATTCAGAACTTCCAAAGAACTTCCACCAGAGGAGTGTGTTTGAGAAATCTTTCTATGCTATATTCATAGCATTAATCCCAAAGAAACCTGGAGCAGTGGAACTAAAAGATTCCAGACCTATTAGTCTGATAGGAGGAGTCTATAAAATTATCTCCAAGTTGATAACCGAGAGAATGAAAACAATGATAGGAAAACTGGTTGATGAACACCAAGTGGCATTTTTGAAAGGAAGGCAAATCATGGATGCGGCACTTTTGGCTAATGAACCGGTAAACTCCAGGGTGAAACAGAAGAAGCCAGGGATTCTATGTAAATTAGACATAGAAAAAACCTATGACCATGTCAATTGGAATTTCCTCCTAAATTTTTTAAAAGACATGGGATTTGGCAGTAAGTGGATAAGCTGGATCAAGTTCTGCATTTCAACTGTGAAGTTTTCTCTCATTATAAATGGGAACACCGAAGGTTTCTTCCAATCCCAGAGGGGTCAGACATGAGGATCTTATGTCTCCATTTTTATTTCTATTAGCTATGGAGGGGCTGAATCATATGTTCAGGAATGCAAAGGCAAATGATTGGGTGAGGGGGTTCAGTGCTCAAAATGGGAGAGGGCAGAACCTTGAAATCACACATTTGTTCTATGCGGATGTTGCCCTCATATATTGTGAGGCAGAGGAGGCACATATCAGGTACCTAAGAGCTATCCTCACAATCTTTGAGGGCATTTCAGGCCTCCATGTCAATTGGTTGAAGAGTCATGTCTTCCCTATCAACCAGGTTGACAACTTACTTTACTTGGGCTTGCTGAGAGTTTGGGATGTCAGATAGATGCACTACCAACAAAATCTGTGGCTACCATTAGGTGCTAACACAAAGAAATGGAAGTGTGGATGGGATGATGGAGAGGTGTGAGAAGAAGCTTGCTAGATGGAAAAGCCAATACTTATCTCTAGGTGGCAGAGTGACACTCATCAAGTCAGTACTGGATGGCCTACCTACTTACTTGATGAGTTTGTTTCCAATCCCAAAGAACATTGAGAAGAAAATTAACAGGCTTAGGGGAGTCTTTCTCTGGCGAAGAAACAAGGAAAAAAGAGGATTTAATCTGGTGAAGTGGGACACACTCACACTTACACTCCGGAAATGAAAAATGCCAAAATAGGAACAAGGATGGATATTATTAAAAATGCCCAAAAAATATCATATTCGTAAAGCAGAAACATAAACGCACTCCTATGAACGTGGAAAATATACCGGATTCGATTGGTCGATTCGAATTGGAATTGTCAAGTCATCCATAACTATTTAGTCAAAACAAGAATGCATTTTGGTCGAAGCAGAATCCAAGGAGGGCTTGGCTTGAAGAACCTCAGTCTCCAAAACAAATGCTTGCTGCAAAAGTGGTTATGGAGATTCTGCACAGAAGATGGAGCTTTATGGAGAAGATCTATAGCAGGTAGGTATGGACTACTCAGTCAGTGGACAACTGAAGCGGTTAGGGGCACATTTGGATGCAGTATCTGGAAGACCATTAGAGGACTTTGGCCACAATTCAACAACATATGCATCAAGGTTGGAGATGGTTTGAAGACAGATTTCTGGAATGAAATCTGGATAGGGGAAGACAGTTAGAGAAGCCTATTTCCACATCTATCATAATAATGTTCCTGTGGCACAAGTGTGGCACAAGTCTGGAGTCAACAGGGTGGGAATTTATTGTTCAGAAGGGCATTGAATGATTGGGAGATTGAGGAAGTTGCCAAGCTATTGGGAACCCTTAATGAATTCCCAAGTATGAATGTGAGATCTGATAAACCAGTGTGGAAAATACATAGCAAAGGAGTTTACACAGTTAAATCAGGCTACTGGGAGATGCATTCTAACCGGTCACTGACTGAAAGATGGCCCTGGAAACTGATTCGGAAGATCAAATGCCCTTTAAAAGTCTCATGCTTTGCTTGGCTACTAATCAGGAAGGCATGCCTTACTCATGAGGCATTGCAGAAAAGAGGTATGCAGATTTACTCAAGGTGTTTCATGTGTGAGCAGGAAATTGAGGCAAACAACCACCTATTCATGCACTGCCAAACAGCTACAAAACTATGGAATATGTTCTTATGACTTATGCATACTAGGGGTTAGTTGGGTGATGCCAAAGACTACTCTGGAACTCTTAAACAGTTGGCAAGGAATTGGAAGCAGAGGCAAAAAGGAAGAATGGTGGAAGATTATCCCAGCATGTATTTGGTGGACCATCTAGAGAGAAAGGAAAGATGAACTGTATTAGCCTTTTATTTTTTTGGTGTTACAAGATTTGGTAGGGGAGGTGGTAGATTTAGTTGATTTCTCAGGAAACTTGTAATCTGACAACCCTCATGGGAGTGTGCGACACAGTTCAGGGAAGCGTGAAGCGGAAAAAAGTGAAAAGGTCCCGCTTCATGCTTTAAGCGAAGCGCAATTTAAAAGAATAAAGGCGAAAATAAATAAAGACAATACATGAGCAAAAGTTCAAATTATTAATCACTGCTAACAATTTTTTTAACACGGCCTACCACTCCGTGGATGTAAGTTTCCAATTCATCAGCTCTTGGATGATGAATTTTTGTGAATACAAAGTTAACCTTTCTCAAAAAAAAAAAAGAATTACTGGCGATAGCAATGAACTTACAGTTTGACTGAAATATTGGATCAGTTTATTTTTATTTTTATTTGTCATATGATTATCTTCTATTTGATGTCTTAGGAGGAGCACTGGTTTATTGAGATGCAATCTGGTAATGGAACGGTTAGATTCGTGATCATGACTCATGTGATGAAATTGATCCAGAAATGGTAATAATGGTCTTGATAAAAAAATTTGGTAATGATGGTTTAGTCGGTAGTTTGATGAGTTGCACGACTTACTGAATATTATGGCAAGTATGGTAGTGAAGTTGAGGCGAAGAGAGACTCAGATGAAATCACTGGGTTGGGGTGGTCTTGTATGATAATATTAATATAAGAACAGTTGAGTGCTACTATTTCTCTGCAAAGGGTTTGATAAGTGACACTTGTGGTAAAATACTGAAATCAGGCTATAATTGTTACGAGACCTACGGTCACTCATTTCCTTGTAGCCTGGTTAAACTTATTCTGGATAGTTCTTTCTTCCTATGGTTTTCTTTCAACTGTGAAATGGAGTGTGTCTCTTTCACATATTGGTTAGAATTTAGAACCTCTTAGAAAGCTTTTGGGCATTGACAACCAGACCACGGTTATCACAAAAGGATGGTTTCCTTGGCAGTCCTACCAGTTTAGCGTTTTATTTTCGTCGATGCAGAGCAAGAGTTCTTTTCTTAAATTCTCATGCCGTTAATGAAGTTTTGTGGTGGGACCACTCTTTTATTTTCTTATAGCTCTCTTGAATATGTATAAAAAATGCAGTTTATTAACTATTACTGCAGAAATAAAGCCACTCGGTTCTGCATGCCTGTACTACTACTCCTCTGTTCCATTTTATATTACACTGTCTTTTTAGTTTGTTTAAAAAAGAACGATTCCTTTCCATATTTAGGAACTTTTTAGCTTTAAAAGTACTTATGGTATGTATTAAAAGTCTTTTTTAAACTCCATGTTCAGTCAAATACTACCGTAGAAAATGAAATGGAGAAAGTATTAAATTTTCTAAGTATTAAATTTTCTAATCATTTCTTTTGGTGTCTTCCATATGAATTATAGTGACATGGAGCTGGACGTGAAGCTCTTTTCTCAAAGACGAAGAGTCCAACCATCAGAGCTGACTGGATCTTGGAAAGTGTTTGAGATGAGTGCAACACCTATCTACGGTGAGGACAGCACAACCGAAGCAACTCATGGCGTGCCCTACGTTTACCTATGCACGGAAAACCTGAAGAAGAGAAGCCTCCCAGAAAGTCCGGTGTACTTTGGAGAAGAAGAAATGTTAGACATGCATGATGCAACTGTTCTTTGGCTACCAGGAGGCGTTACGAGTTATGTTGATGTGAACAAGGATGGCACCCTATGTATAGGAGTTGGGTGGTATTCAGATGAAGGTGTGAACCTTGTTATGGAAAGATATTATGAAACGGATGGCAAACTCAAAGAGGTTCAATGGAAGTCTGAGATGAAGAGAAGATGGACTAATCCACCACCCATGTAAATTCTCTTCACCCCCATTTCTTTCTTTTGCTTTTAACAAGGGTCATGTTCCAGTTTTGAACCCATGTGACATAAATGAAATTCAAGTTTATGCATTTACAACCAAAAAAAATTCAAATGCGACTGAATAGGGTATTAAGTACCCATAGTCACTGTCTCACCCAAAAATAAATTAATTAGGAGTCCATTTTACATTTCCAACTGATTTCTCAACTAATTGTAGAAAATTACGCTTTCAATAAGAGAGAATGGAACGATATCGCATTAATGTGACGAACTAAAGTGATCATCTTATAAGAAAGTAAATCTAGTTGGACCTCCTTTCTAATTAAACTTAACTACCCGTTCTACTTTTAGAAACTAGTTTCTGGGGGTGAGAAATGAAAGACGAGAGAAATATTATTAAGATGGTAAATTAATTATTACATCGAGTCCTATTTATAGGTTATACATTACAATTATTTTCCATGTGGGATACTACATGCAATCCTATTCCAACACTATTCTAACACTGCCCCTTAAACTGGTGCATATGAATCGTGTCTATCGAGTTTGTTACAAATGTAATTAATATTAGGACCAATGAGGGACTTGGTGAAAGTGTATGTAAGTTGATCACTCGACTTCACATATTTTGTAACAATATCTCTCTGAGATTCTTTTATCTGGCACTTTGTTAGTTAATCTCAATATTCTTAGTCCTCTCATGAAATATCAAATTTGATGCTATATGACGGACTGCTTGGTTAACACGGACAAGTTTCATCTAACAGATTTTCCAAAATTTAGTTCTCCGAGCAATTGTTTAATTCAAATTAGCTCACAAGTTGCTAGTCATTGCTTGATATTCTGCTTCTGCACTAGATTGAATAATCACACCTTGTTTCTTCCTCTTCCAGGATATCAAATTACCTTCTACTAAAACACAATATCTAGACGTAGTACGTTTGTCAGAAGACGATTCATCCCAATCAACGTCTGTATATCCAACAAACTATTCATGGCCTTGATCCTTATAGAGTAGTCTTGAGCTGAATTTATATATAGCAGAATGCAGATAACTGCTTCCCAATGACTATCAAAGGGAGAATCCATAAATTAACTTACAACAGTCATATGAAAAGAAATGTCAGGTCTAGTCACTATGAAATAATTCATCCTACCAATCAATCGCTTATATCTTCCAGGAATACTGAGTGGCTTTTATGTCTTGTGACCAAAGTTTAGCATTTGGATTCATAGGAGTGTCAATAGGTTTATATCCTATCATTTTTGTCTCCTCAAGAATATATAAGACATACTTTCATTGTGAAATAACAATGTCGATCTGGTTGAGCAACCTCAATACCTAGAAAATACTTTAGCTTGTCGAGTTCAATATTCCGGAAATGTTGAAAGAGATTTTGCTTTAAATTAGTGATACCATCCTGATCATTGTCGGTAATAACGATATCGTCAACAAAAATTACCAAATAAATACACAGATTTGGATCAGAATACCCATAAAACATAGAGTGATCAACTTCATTACGAGTCATGTCAAACTCCTGAATCTAAAAATAAGGGACCGGACCACAAGATAGCAAATACCAAAAAGGGGAAGAAAGGTAAAGAGTATGATGGGATCGGGAAAGCTGTTCCAAAAGATTCTTTCGCCAACTTCTCAAACCAAGTCTGAGGAAACTGTTTCAGACTATAGAGTGACCGGCTCAATCGACATAAAAAACTACTAGACTCCTCCTAAGCAACAAAACCAAGTGATTGCATATAAACTTCTTACCCCAGGTCACCTTGGAGAAGAACATTCTTAATGTCCAACATAAAGAGGCCAATGGTGAACAATAACCATGGATAGAAAAATGCAGACATATGCTATTTTAGTCATATGAGAGAAAGTATCAACGTAATCAAGTTCATATATGTAAGTAGCTGATCAACTTAGCCGTTCAGACCAACTTAAACTGCATAAACACAATGACAACCAATAGTAAATTTAGCTGAAGGAAGAGGAACAATCTCTCAAATACCACTTAGACATCAGGTCAGTCATAGCTTGTCCAATCACTTGGACTACTCCCCAAATTACTCAATTAGGAAGTTAGGTCAAAGTTTCCAAACCCCCCGTTCAATCTCATAATTTTATGATTAAAATTCCACCAAAATCAAGTCTAATAATCATAGAATATTATAGAATTATTACCTCAATTGCTTAGATTGAAATCTCAAACTTGGTATTTGTCCCATGAGTTCCTCCTTTCCCAAAACGGTAAAAGTTAAGTTTTAAATCAGGAAATCATCTTCAGAGCTAAGTCCCAAGAATGCAGGTTGGAGTGTATAGATGTAGGTTAACATTTCGTCCTACGAATGATAGCATTTGAAAGCCACCCACGGAATGTGATATATTGTAGTAATAGTAGTTTATTTATACTCATCAAATTTTGACCCTGCTTTATGGTCCATATGTTGTGCCTCCACCGAGCACCATGGCCTTGTGCGATGGACGTGCATCGAGCAAGCCACTGCGTGCCCTCTTGCGTGACGTGCGTGCAACTCAAGCACCAGAACGTGTCCTGCGATTTCTATAATTTTTCAACTTTGTTTCAAATGATGCCAAAACCATGCACCTGAACCTCTCAGGTCATAGTACAAACCTTTAAATAAGACTAAAATGGTTATACGAACTTATACGTATGCAGAAAACTCAACTTGGAACGCAAATATAAAAAATAAAAGATCGGATTTTTACAATATCTTAAAACCCGACCATAATTTGTAATTTCAGAAAAACGATCGATGACTATTTGACCTATCTGGGTAAAGAATATTTTCAACTATAAAAGAATCAAAAAATTCATGCTCCATTAACAAAAGTATATATTAGAGATAATAGAATAAAGTGGAACTTAACTAGGCAGCAAGAAAGTAGTGACTTATTCCATAAAATAATAGGAACACAATATTACCCCTCATGAACAAATAACAGAGGAAATAAACCGGAAAATTAATGAACACAAATGAAATAGAAGATAAAAAAGAAAATAGAATTCATAAATAGCATTGCCTCTCCCCTAGCCCATGAATGCAAACAAGGTACCCAAAACAACTGAAAATCCAACAGCCACTTTGCTCATACTGCCAAAAGTCCCAGAGGCACCATTAGGTGGCATGGGCTTGGTGCCAGAGGGAGTTGCCGGTGTTGTGCCAGAGGAACTTCCTTGAACTTTAATGGCCAATTTCATGCCAGTGTCACAGTGATTAAGTGTAGGACAAACGAAGTACATGTCACCAGCACTTGAAAGGGGGATACTACTCATGCCACCAGTGTAAGCTTGGAGAGCATTTCCCGTGTTGCAATTGTCATAGTCATCTTTACTTACTATGTTCACGCCATGGCTTCCACCATAGTTGAACACTGCCAAACATATTGAAATTTCGTTATATATAAAGTTTCTTTTTATACTCCCTCCTTTCACTTTTACTTGTCATTTTTTGACTTGACACACTCATTAAAAAATAATTATTAACATGACTATTTTACTATAGTACCTCTATTAATTGATGGTTACTATTGTATCTTGAAATTAATTTAAAGAATAAACAATTAATACTAAGGGTAAAATAGGAAAAAAGAAGTTGTCATTTCTTGATATGTCAAAAATGACAAGTAAAAGTGAAAATCTAATTAGAAAATAAGTGACAAGTAATTCTGAACGGAGAGAGTATTATATATTAATGTGGTTTTACTTGTGATAATAGGAATTGTTATTATTTTAATTAAGTTAGTATATCACTTGATGGGAATCCCATTTCTAGAATTTCTCCAACATCTATATATAAAAGAGAAAAACTATATTAGCCCAAGAATAAAGAGAAAGAAACATGTCAGACAAGGCTTTAGCAAGAGAGCAATATCCAATTATTTTTGAAGTCATATCATGATGTAAAACTCTTAACCACCATATCATAATATTTTCAATAGTGCATCCTTTTCAGTACGTCAGCCATGATCCATATAGTCGCCTGATTTGGCAAATCGATTGAGAAATCACCACATGTGGGATCTAATTATCTAACTACTCCTAATAGCTTTTAGGACATTAACCTTTTAACTACCATGTATAGTTACTTAAATAAAAATGATACTGAATTTGACTGCTAATGTTTGTCACAATCACCGTCATACATTAATATCATTTTTATCTGTAAGTTATTGATAAATTTTAATTTTAGTTCCTATAATATTTTACTAAGTATGTTAAATTTTCAACTAATTGAATTGTGCATTTTGATTCCTTTACTTGTGAATGTTTATAAATTTACCATAATTATTGACCATTCCACCACTTAAATTATTTATGTGTCATGTTAATTTTGTACTATTATTCCATATTGACAGTAATATAATTTTATAAATAGTTATGTATAACATATTTTTTTATATAAAGGGATCAAAACACATTATAAATAATTAAATGGTAAATATTTTGAGTCATATATCACAAGGACGAAAAATAAAATTTACCAACGACGACTTAGAGACCAAAACTGTTGTTATCGCTGCATAAATTATAATATGATTCTAGGTAATACTCCCTCTGATTATTTTTACTTGTCTGTAACAGACTTTGCACTCTCCTTAAAAGATAATAAATGAAGTGCATATTTCATCATAATACCTACGACTATTAGCTTTAAAAAGTCTTGGAAAATGATTTGAGAAGGAATAATTGATATTAATAGTAAAACAGAAAAAATATATCTTTTCTCTTGATTTGCTAAAGCTCCTAAAGAGGAAGTAAGATGAATTTATTTTTTAATACAGTGAGCGAGCAAAAGTTAACGAAGGAATTAAATGTCATTTCATTTCCTAAAACAATCCAGAACAAGTGCTGCTTTAGGAATCTGCCTTGAATTGCTTCAATAAATGACTTATACAATTTTTAAAATTGTCTCAATATTACTCACTCTGAGGAGAAATAAAGGATAATTTAGTTAAGTACTTCCTTAATTTCATATTGCTTAGTCCTTATTGATTTGACACATCTCTTAAGAAAATTTTAATTAGAGCTGTATTGTATTAAGCTAACTTTATTAGTGTTGCTTAAAACTCTAAATTTGACTACAACTACTTTATGTTGTTATTTAATACTAAGGACAGTAAGGAAAAACATAGAACTCTCTTGATTTGCTAAAATGGACAAGTAAATTGAAAATATTTATTTTTGGTATAGGGACCACGTAAAATGAAATGGAGGGAGTAGCAGCCACCTCTAAGTTCCCACAAAGAAAAATTAATTCCTTGCTATGGGAAAATAAACAAAGATAGGCAAACATACCAAGGTTGTCGCCAACATTGAAAGTTTCAGCAGATGCCCAAGTGGCGTAATCTCCAGATTGACTCCACCCGTCGCTGGCCCCAACAATGTGATCCTTGGCAAAACACATTAATGGAGAAGTAAAAACAAGAAATAGGAAAATTGTTGCAGCCACATGAGCCATTATATATATATATGAAAAACACAAGTTTATGAAATGATAGATGTTAGCCCAACTTATATAGAGGGATGGTGTACATTATTTAGTTCAAAAGCAACAAGTTACCTTATTAGAAAAAAATAATAATAGGAGTAGTCGTTAGTTTGAAGTTTTTCACTTGTGATATTTATCTACTAATATTATACTGGGGGAGTTTGGTGCTAACTGCTGCTCTACCTAATGCGTTAGGACATTTTTGTATGTCTTTAATTTCCCCAATCTTTCTCTGACTTGTGGCTTTGATACAACGATCTACAAGGAAAAAAAAACACAGTTTTCTTCTTTTTGCCTTGCAGCTTGGCTTCAATACGTTACTAAAAATGGCTCGATTTACTATGATTAAAATAACTCATTATTTAATTAAGTGCAATATTCAATCTTTTTGGAGCACGGAGAACAACATATAGTATTAAATCAACTCTAGAAAATATGAACATAAAATATTGAGTTTTGTGGAGAGACTATAAATTCATACGGACCATAATTTGGACTGTAAATCCGTCATGTCATATATATATATATATATATATATATTCTTCAAAATAAAAGATAAAGGATAATTTAATTAGTCAAATATCCATTTTGATTGCTACTTATCAAATAATTATTTTAGTGGACGTGTCGGATAAAAGATCTATACGAGTATGAAATATAAACTAGCACACAAATGATTAATAGGTGAAAATCATTTACACTCTACTTCTCATCTAATTATGAACATATCCCCCCCCCCCCTCCTCCCCCCTCGGTTGATAAAATACCTTTTTAAAAATTAAATATGATTTTCTTTAACCTAGGTGTTTTACCTATAGTTTAAATTATGTTGTACCTTATTATAGTTGTAATTTGAAAGCATTAAAATTAAATATAGAATAGTCATTTTATGATTCTATTCTAAAACTCCCATTATTTGTTATTTTGATATTTGAATATAAAGCACATTAAATATATATTAAATTATACTTTCTCATTGACAGAGCAAGTATTTACACGAGAAAATAATATCACCTAAGATAAGAACTTGTGACCAAAAATAGGTTTTGAACCCCCTTTCCCACTATATAAACATCTTTCCTTATATAGGTAGTATTTATCAATTTACATATAACTTTTTTTAAAAAAATGTTAGGCCCTATATTTTCAATTTTCCACCGAGGGGATTCAACTCCTTTGGCTCTGCCCCTGCATATTTTCTCTTTTCTTCTCAATTGTGAATATAGATTTTAGAATTTGGTTATCATTAATGAAATATATTCTAACTTAATATAAAATTTGCTTAAGGAATAAATAGATAATATATTAAAAATTTATTGTAAAACTACCTATGTTTCTAATAATTATATTTTTATGTTACTTGCATTGAGTGTTTTCCGTATAATATTAATCTCACTCTCTTTTAGCCTCAATTGTATATCTAGATATTTGAGTTTTAATTTCTATTAATAAAATTTGTGATACAATCAAAATGTTTTTTTTTTTTTTTAAATTCTACTCATTTTTTTCATTATTCAACATCATTAATATTTTTTTAAAAATAAAAATAAATTATTCAACATCATTAATTTAAATGCTTGATTGCTATTTTCATCTTTTTTTCATTTCGAAAATGAAATTTATTTATTATATAGATAATAACCTAAATCTTAGAAAGAAGACACGTATTAATCTAAGTCCATAACATAGATGACTATTTTCATCTTCTTTCCTTTCTATCTGATTCTACCCTTATTATTCTAAGAAGACATATCGTCAGTTAATTTAATTATTATTTAAGAAATATACAAGGATAATTTGGGCAGTCAAATACCCCATATATACTGATTGCTTCCAAATACTAACTTTTTATTTCTTTTTTATTTAGTGAACGAGTCTAAGCATTAAGTGATGCATAAAAGGGAAGGGAGAAAAATAATATAAGCTGACAAAAGAATATCTCGATCAGTGAATTACTTTTTTCATTTCAATAGGTGCATTCAAAGGAGGCCTAAATTTGACCTTCTTAATGCTTAGGTTCAATGGTCCTATTAAAAAAGTACGTTGATGGTGAAAGAAAAGGACTACACGGTGGGAACTCAAGCCCAATCTCAATAATAAAAGTTTAGATAGTTAATCAACCTTGCTTATAATTTTCCAACGAGTTCCGTACATAAGATCGACACATATAGTGCTAAGCACCAACGGTCTTGGATACAAAGCGAAATTGATCGATGGTTCTTGGTAAGAAAATATTGGATAGTCAACTTAGCCGTTTTTGGCAGAGCGAAGGTAGTTCCCTAACTAGCTTGAGGGAAAGATCGCATGAGGAGAATTTGAAACTCGAGTGTCTTCTTGAATAGTTATAGCTGCCCAGAAGTACCACCGCTTCGTGTATATATTGAAAATAGATCCGACCAGTCCTAATAAGTCGTAAATGACGAATCTATATCTGTGCGTGAAAGTCGCTGGCGGGCGGCCAAAAATGATTTTCAAAGAATGGGTGATCAAAAGCTTCCCTTTTCAATTCCAGAAGTGGAGGAGCTTGTGTAGAATAAGCTGTAGAAGAGCACCACCATGGTTCATGTATCGACACATGGGGGATTAATTCAGCTGCAAAGATTGTGAATCAAAGGAAAAATAATACCATAATTTTGAAGTCTCCCCCGACCGAGACCTAGATGACAACCTAACTGAGTATGTCATAATTAAGAAAGGGAAAACCCACCCTCAAAGCCAAAACACAGGCGGTGACCTCTCCATCATCAGCACAAGTGAATATGAAAGGATCACGTCGCCAAAGGTGGCGGTATCACCGTTTACAAGTCGAGTCAAGTGTGATTTTATAAATAGAATTTGGGAAGGGTATGATATACACGGACCTTAGCCTTACCTTGATTAGGTAGAACGCTCTTATTATAATATATTGTGAATCAATTTTTGTTGGTTAACTTGAGTTACCTTAAGAAAAGATACTTGCGAATTTTCACATCCCTTCTAAAGGTATAACTCTAATATTGTTCATAGCTTATTGTTCGGTACAAATACTCCTTTCAGAAATGAATTAAGACGAAGTAATTCAGCTAATAACAATTATCAAAATGCAGAGAGCAGGTGGATATAATGAATACATTATACATTTTGAATATCATTTCTCTTAATTATTTGAGAAATTTGGTTGTTACGTATTTGACTTGGACAATCGATTCCGTCGTGTTTGGTAGGGTTTGTTACAATTGTTAGTTACGTTGTCTCAAATGGAGCTAAATGAAATGTAATTAATCAAATTAAAGGGACAGTTGTAGATTTTCAATCATTTATATTTTTTTTCTTCATTTAATGTCGACCAATTAAGCAAAATGCAAGAAGGGCACGTCGTTATGGTGAATGATTTTCTTTACAAGGCTTCCAGAACCAGAATATATATGAGTTAGTTATTAAATGAAGATTCGATGTTAAATTCATAGCCATGTAAATGTTTTGCTCAATAATATACTCGGTTTTGGTATTGAAGAGAAGTAAGCCTTTCAACTTATTAATTTTTCAGGTATCACATGATTTGTCGATGAATAATTATACTAATTCACTTGCCGATTAATTAGTCATTTTATATATTCATTAAATATCAAATAAAATAGTGGTGCATCCAAGGGTGTTTGTGTTTTTCCTTTTAATTGAAAACCACCTTCAACGAGGAGGATTATGCTTGACCTGTACTTCGTATACTAATAATCAAATGATAAAATACACATCCAAAAGGTATCCGATGCCTAACCTCTTCAAAACAAGATAAGAAAGTGGAGATGCCTACTACTTTAAATCTAAGTCACATAGGCCAGACCTGGCATGACAAAAGAATTGGTACACCTACAGTATTATAAACATGATGAGATGATACATTTCTTATACAATTTGAAGAACACAAAAAGGAAAATTATTGTACAATTTAGCGCACTATTTTGGGCCCAAGAAGCGAAGGGAATGAGCTCGGCTGCTTTTCCTTCACACTTCTTTTTCTCCGCGCTCGTTCCATGTCACTCTTTGGATTCTGCATTTGTTCTTATCATGTTCTTTCTCGATTTTTTTTAGGGAAAAATGGTAATTTGACCAAATTTGTAGGTTCGAGCCGCCGTGAACAACCAATCATCGTACTGTAAAAATTGATAGGTTCGATCTATAGTCATTAGAGCCATGTCGAGAGTGCACTCCCTCTCTCTCAGCTAAGAAAAGAGATAGAGAATTCATGTACTCCGTGATTTCCTGCGGATATATCATATCGCTACTTCTCTCTGATCACATCATCGAAGTTCCTTTCCTTGTGAATGGACGAAAAAAGAACAATTACAAAACGGGACATTGAAGGTTCACAGATAATTCATGATATTGTTAATTTGTTCCTAATTCTGAAAGGAAGGTTCCATGTTCATAAATATGACCTCATTTTGTGAAAGTGGCTTAAGAATGCAAACTTGTCAGTTACCTGGTTAGCTTCTGTAAAACAATGTAGTATAGATAAAGTAATAGTACCAATTAAAATTTTCCATATATTCTTGATCACAGAAAGCAAGTGACATGAAATTTTAAAAACCACTTTAACCAGGGCCATAAGTAGCACAAAATTAGTTTTCAGTTCTAACATAGTGAATCCATTTTGAATATACCATTGTATTCCAACAATAATTCATGGGCTTCAGCACTGCACAGTAATACGCCACGATCATTTTCCCTTCAGAAATTTCTAACAATCCCTCCTCCTCTACTTATTGAGCTTGCAGAAAGTGGCAGCAGGTCTGTTCAACTGGACAGTTTTACATGTATTTGAAGGCCATCTTCTTGTCTGAAATGTTAATGAGCTCATCCCAATATATATATATACCATACCTGCTGTTGCACCAATTTTTTCAGAGCTCTCAAGTAATCACAACAGGTGTGATTTTAAATAACAAAGCAGTAACATAATTGATAGGCTTTTGAGTCTACCAAGTATTCATAGCAACAACCGGCATAGATATTTGTCCCCTGACACGAGATATTTCCAAAGTGATTCCACACAAAATTTTCCAAACTACGTATACCATTAATAAAAACATGGTCAATATTTTTTGGTTGTGGTGGTTAAAAATTGTACAAGTTTTGTTTGTCGTAAAACTTTAAAGAATTCAACCAAGATCGCATGTAAATCATTAAACAGAGATATAAAATTAAAAAAATGGTAGAAACACTAACTTTGTTCCACTGCAATAACTTGAGTGAAGAAGACTTGATCTTCTAAACCTTGAAGATCGCTTTATTTTGGTGTTCTTTTCTGAGATAGAGAAAAAGAAGAAGCGTCCTTTTCCCATAAGTTTCCATCAAACAAAAGAAAAGACAAGAGTTTCTTCTTATATAATTAAACCCCATATTAATAGACATTTACTTTTAAGCCCAAAAACTTTAATACTTTATTCGATCATAAAATAGGCTCCTTTAAAGATAATATATCTATGTATAATATATTAATATGTGAGTCCACAATATAGAAATTACTAACAATCTCCCACTTGGACCACATATATTTCTGAATAATCATACATAAATGAAAACTTTATTGTGCACCAAATTTTGCTATCTGGATTGAAATATCTCAAAACAATCTGGTCCATCGATACTACCAATATAGGATCAAAGTGGTTTTTGTAACATTTATTCGTAACTAAACCCATCAGTGGTCACAAATATCAGCAATACCAATGACATAGATCAAATACGGAAATTGCATGTACACTACTAAAAATAGCTCAAAAAGAGACGGATAAAAAAAGCGCAGGATAGCGTCGCTCTCGAAAAATGACGGAAAAAGCGACACTGTTCGTCGCTTTCCTAAATTTTTTTACAAAAGCGACAGACAATGTCTCTTTTTTCGTCTCTTTTTTTCGCGGATTTTTGCGCCAAAATTATTTAGAAATAATTAATATTTATTTTTTAATATAAGCGACGGACAGCGTCGCAATTATTAAAATAAAATTAAAAAATAATTTTAGAATAACGACGCTGTCCTTCGCTTTCTTTAAATTTTAATTTATATTAAAAAAAATAGAAAAGCGACGGACAACGTCACTTTTGTCCGTCGCTTTTCATTCAATACGTGGTCCACTTATTTAAAAAAAGCGACGGACAAAAGCGACACTGTCCGTCGCTTTTTTATTTATACAGAAACCCCATCAGGTCTCTTTCCCTCACTTTCTCTCTTTCTCTTTTCTCTCCTCCTCTCCTCTCCTTCGCCGCTGCTCTGCTGCTGCCTCCGCTGTCAACCTCCGCCCTCCAACCTCCTCCGATTTTGAGATTAATATTTTTGTTTATTTGAAGGTTAGGGTTTAATTTGGGTATTTTTAATTTGGAAAATTGATAGTGAATTCTAGACTAGGGTATGTTGTTGTTGTTGAATTCTAGACTAGAGTGTATATGTTGTTGTTGTTTTTGAATTCTAGACTAGGAGTTTGAAAAATTGATAGTGAAAATTGATATATGAAAAAAATGATAGTGAAAAATTCCCTTTTTAGATTATATTCTTAATTTATGAACTTTAATTAGTTTAGGCTTGCTATTAGTTTGTGAACTTTAGTTTAAGCTTGCTATTAGTTTGTGAACCTTAATTTAGGCTTGCTATTAGTTTGTAAACCTTAGCTTAGGTAAATGCTTGCTATTAGCTTGTGAACCTTAGTTTAGGTTAGTCTTGTGAACCTTAGTTTAGGTTAGTCTTGTGAATTAGGTACTTGAATTTAGGAATTAAGTTCTTGAATTAGATTATTAACTTGAATTTTGGAACTTTGAATTTGAAATAGGTTCTTGAATTAATTTTGGATTTTGTTTTAGAATGTTGAATTATTTTTCAACGTTAACTTCTTGAATTAGGTTCTTGAATCTTAATTTTTTTTAAGTTAAGCTTTTTTAAGTTAAGTTTGTTAGTTTAAATTATTAGTTTTGGGTTAAGAATTTTGAAATATTAGTTTTCAACTTTAAGTTCTTTTATGAACTTGAATTATATAGGTTCTTGAATTAAGTGTTTGAATTTGAAATTAAGTTCTTGAATTAGATTATTAACTTGAATTTTGGAAATTTGAATTTGAAATACGTTCTTGAATTAGTTTTGGGTTTTGTTTTAGAATGTTGAATTAGTTTTCAACTTTAACTTCTTGAATTAGGTTCTTGAATCTTAGTTTTTTAGTTAAGTTTGTTAGTTTAAATTGTTAGTTTTGGGTGAAGAATTTTGAAATATTAGTTTTCAACGTTAGGTTCTTTTTTGAACTTGAATTATATAGGTTTTTGAATTAGGTACTTGAATTTGAAATTAGGTTCTTGAATTAGATTATTAACTTGAATTTGAGAATTTTGAATTTGAATTAGGTTTTTGAATTAGTTTTGGGTTTAGTTTTCAACTTTAGGTTCTTTTTTTGTGAACCTTGAATAATGCTTGTTAGTTTAGGATAGTCTTGTGAACCTTAGTTTAAGTTAGTCTTGTGAGTTATGTGAATATTTGTATGTAAGTGTTATTGTTAAGAAAATGAGAAACTTTAAATTAGGTACTTGAATTTGGAATTAGGTTCTTGAATTAGATTATTAACTTGAATTTGAGAACTTTGAATTTGAAATAGGTTTTTAAATTAGTTTTGGGTTTAGTTTTTATACTCTTGAATTAGTTTTCAACTTTAGGTTCTTTTTTGTGAACCTTGAATAATGCTCGTTAGTTTATGATAGTTTTGTGAACCTTAGTTTAAGTTAGCTTGTGAGTTATGTGAATATTTGTATGTAAGTGTTATTATTAAGAAAATGAGGAACTTTGAATCAGATACTTGAATTTGGAATTAGGTTCTTGAATTAGATTATTAACTTGAATATGAGAACTTTGAATTTGAAATAGGTTTTTGAATTAGTTTTGGGTTTTGTTTTAGAATGTTGAATTAGTTTTCAACTTTAACTTCTTGAATTAGGTTCTTGAATCTTAGTTTTTTTAAGTTAAGTTTGTTAGTTTAAATTGTTAGTTTTGAATCTTAAATTGATTGTTATATGAATCTTAGTTTTTGATTAATGTTTAATTATTTTTTTGTTATTATTTTTGAATTTAGGTAATGTTTAATATTTTTAAGCTATTAGTTATACATTTAGGTTAGTGTTAGTTTATTACATTAATGTTAGTTTGTGAACCTTGAATAGCTTGCTAGTCTAGGTTAGTTTTTGTGAACCTTAGTTTAGGTTAATGCTTGCTATTAGTTTTCAACTTTAGGTTAGTGTTAGTTTTGAATTAGGTTCTTGAATTTGAAAATTTTGAATTAGTTTTGCGTTATGCATACAGATGTCATCAGGTTATGGTGATCGAGGTCGTCCTAGTAAGAGTACTAGCAAGTCTAGGAAGAGCTTTAGGAGACCTATAGAGCATGACGATATTCCAGGCCGTCTTTCATCTTCGCCATAGATTCGCTCTTCTCCACCAGTGTCTATCCCCTATAGAACTGGGAATCCCGCAGATTATCATGGTCCTAGACCCACTACTTCTCATCATCACACTTTCATGCCTACACCCACTATGCCTCCGCCACATGGCAGCGGGACTATCAGATTATCATCTGGTACTCCATCACCACATGATTTTTCTTCCTCCCTACATATCAGGCTTGTGACTTAGAGATACCAGCTTTGAGTTTGACACACAGACTTCTACTCCCCCATTGACTCAACATTATACACTTTCGCCATTACTTGCATCATCATTTTCTGAGGAGGAAGAGGAGGTGAATCTGAGACTCAGCAAGAAGGACGCCATTGGTAGAGTCATGATTCAGTCTGATGGATCATCATAAGTTTTTTTCTAATTAATTGATAAGTTTATTTTTTCATTTTAATTAATTATTTATCACTTGATGACATGCTTATTATGTTCTTTACAGGTGGTATCCCACGAAAGAGCCCAAACGTTCTCTAAAGGAGGCAGTTAGAAGGCTTTTTACAGAACCTTGGCACTCCTAGCAGGACATTTCAGAATTGATCAAACATGCCATGTTTGACGAGTTTATGGTATATATATATATAGAATTGATCAAACATGCCATGTTTGATGAGTTTATGGTATATATATATATATATATATATATATATATATATCATCTAACACTAGTCATTTCTCTCTTTCACACAATGTGTACTTGGAAGCGAAAGTACAATAAGATCATTTTTACTATTTTCGAGAGGAAGGCCGGTGCCAGGCTACGCCAATGGCTTAAAAGAATCTGGGATAGTAAAAAGTGTGGATCTTGGCTTCTACCATATCTTCATGAGCAGCTTAAAGAATATTGAAATTCTAAAGATTTCAGAGCATTGTCTGAACAAGGTAAGAAATCCATAAGCAATGTCAAAGGTGCATCGTTGCAAACTATGGGTGTAAAGTGTGTAGCGGATGTTGAAAGAAAATAGTAAGTAATAATATTAACCTTTTAACTTATATATTTATATAAACTTGATTAAATAATATTAATTACTTGATTATGTTAAATTTTATTTTATTTGTAGGAGAAGGAATTGGAGCACCCTCCGACTCAGGCTGAGCTCTTTCGGAGAGGCCACGTAAAAGAGAAAAAAATAAGTCAGATCCGGATGTATGGATTGAGCAGAGGGCTCAAGGCGCCTATGTAAGTTTTAAATTTTAGATATAATTAAAGTACTAACATATATATAGCTCTATTTATTATGTATATATTATATTTTTTATTTTTTATATGCAGGATGAGTTTGGACGTGTTTTGTCTGAGTACAACCAGACTCATCAAGGTCAGGGCTTGCAGACCCAGCCTACAAAGGAGGAAACCACTCGAATATGGACCAAAAAAGTGGCACGGGGAAGACAAAAGGGGAGAGTCTATTGTCTAGGCTCTAGGAATGATGTGTGACGAATCTAGTCAGAACTGACAGGTATTGGATCCTCGCGCCAGGCTGAGGTGGTTGATGATGTTCAACTTGCACATATATCGCAGCAGATCACACAGCTTACTCATGCCTTGGCAGAACTCGAGAAAAAATGGGCTGAGATCGATAAAGATTTGTCCAAGACCGTCCAGTCTCTTCAAGAACAAGTATCATCCTTGATTGGTCATCGCCGTCGTAGTATAAATTATACTCCTTCCTTCTCGTCATCAATTGATGACGTGACTGAGAATAGTGATAATAAGGAGGAGTATGTGGATACTACCCCCCATTAGGATTGACTCATTTAGTTTATTTCCCTATAGTTTTTGATATTTTGACACATTTTGATACTTTGATACTTTTTTAAAGTTATTGAAACTTTGTAGGTCCTTTTGGTGGACCTTTTATGTGTTTAGTGACATTATTACTTCGTATTTAGTTTCTTGTTATGATTGAATCTTATTATGAATGTTGTGGCAACAATTAATGCTGATTTGAGCTGTTTTAAATTAGTTTTGTAAATGGCAGGTGGTGTATATTGAAAGTACAGATTTTTACAGCTGAAAAATTACAGAAAAATGATGGACAGGGTCTCTTTTGTCCGTCGCTTTTCTGGATTTTTTTTTAAAATTCCCAGAAAAAGCGACGCTGGTTGTCGCTTTTCTGAAAAAAATTTATCAGAAAAAGTGACGCTGTCCGTCGCTTTGTTCTTCAAGTTCAAGAACAAAGCGACGGACAACCTCGCTTTTCTAAAAAAAAGGAAATTTTTTTTGTTGCATTTTAATTTGTATCGATGTCCGTCACTTTAAAGCGACGCTATCCGTCGCTTTTGGAAAAGCAACTGACCAATTTTCCATGGAAGTGAGTCCATTACTTTTCCATCGCTTTTGGCCAAAAAAACGATGGACAACATCCCTTTTTTCCGTCTCTTTTTATCTTTTTTTAGTAGTGGTAAAGTGGTCTAATTCATGTCTATTTCCAACTGGTCCTATTTTATGACTTTAATGCAAAATAACTTTCTTATACCTTATGCAAAATCGCAATAGAAAGTTAATATCTTTATTTTTCAGAGTTATTAATGAACACATGAAATTCATAACTTTCATAAAACTTCAGTCTGTACAGAAAATAAACTTTAATATGTTAAAAGCATACACAAAATAACAAACTCCCACTAAAATGGCTCATCACTGAATCTCACAACACCCATATGATCCACATGCCCATGAAATAATTTAGGTGGCAATACTTCATGAGAAGATCCACAATCATTGAGTTTGTACTAATATGCTCAATCGACAGAAGACGACTTTGAACTCTTTCTTTCACAACCAAAAATTTAATGCCTATGTGTTTTGACTTAGATGAACTTCAATTTTTCATCGAATATAACTCAGCAGACTTATTATCACAATAATTTTTAATGGTCTGTCTATGGCACTGACTATCTGCATTCCACTGATAAAATTTCTTAGCCATATTCCCCGATTTGATGCTTCATAGCAGGCTATAAATTCAGCCTCTATTATAGAAGAAGCTATTAATCTTTGTTTCACACTTTTTCAAAAAACATCTCCTCTAGCCAACATGAAAACATAACCTGATGTGGATCTCCTACTATCAAGACATCCAGTAAAATATGAATCAGAATATCCTACGATCTCTAAGTGATCTGACTTCTGATAAGTGAGCATGTAATCTTTAGTTCTTTGAAGATACCTCATAACCCATTTTGTTGCTTTTCAATGATCCATTCCCAGATTACTTAAATATTTGCCCAACATTCCCACAATGTACGCTATATCTGGATGCGTACAAACTTGTGCATAAATGAGACTTCCCACTGCTGATGCATATGATATTTTATCCATCTCTTTCTTCTCAATATCCAAATTTGGACATTGATGCAAACTAAACTTATCACTCTTTGCCACATGTGTATCTCCTGGTGCACAATTTTACATACCAAATCTACTAAGCACCTTATCAATATAAGTCTTTTGTGATAGTCCAAGAATGTTTCTAGTACGATCTCGATGTATCTCTATACCCAGAACAAAGGACGCCTCACCAAGATCTTTCATTTCAAATTTAGTGGATAAAAATCTCTTGATTTCATGCAACAAACCTACATCACTGCTTGCCAGTAGAATGTCATTTACATATAGCACAAGGATAATGAATTTGCTCCCACTGAACTTGAGATATATGCACTGATCAATGGTGTTTTCCTTAAAACTAAAAGAGGTTATGTAACTACCGGGTCTATCGTTACGGGTAGTCCAATCGTGCCAAGTTTTGGAGTTAGAAAACTCCAGATTTGGGAGTTTGAAATTCTGGGCTAGGCTAGCCTCGACCAGTTTTGGAGTGAGGTGGAGTCTAGGGAAATCCGGGTAAGAATCGGGTTAGGTGTCTTGTTTTGAGCTAGTTTTTAATGTATCCAAGATATAAAGGAGTCCGGGGGACTTTTCAGAATCAAATTCAGGTAAGTAAAACTCCCAGAATCGCGATTGACGTGAAGGGGTTATTTTGGATCATCGTGGGAAGCAAATGTGTTTTAAAATAGGAAAATTTTGGAGATTTTCAGATATTCTATCCATGAAGAGTGCAACGGCTCCGCCGTAGCAACCTCTGCTATAGCGGTGGAAAATATCGCTATAGCGAAAGTCAAGGCGGTCAACGCCGGTCGGAACTGCTATAGCAGAAGGCTTCTGCTATAGCGGAGCGGGGACCGCTATAGCAGGCTCGACGAGAATTAATGCAGAAATATTCCCCAAAATGTTCAATTTTCACAGTTTTGTTTTGGGAGAAGGGCAAGGCGATTCCAGGTGATTTTCCTCCATTTTCCATTGTTTTTCTTCCTTAAGGTAAGGTTTCTACTTCCCAAACTTCGTACTACATTTCCTACGCGGTAGAATTGCTAGGAGGGAACTTGGGTAAGGGTTGGAATAACCTAGGGATGGTAGAATCCAGGGAAGAGGGAGGATTCTAGGCATGAAAGTTCTTGGGTATTGTTAAAAACAAGGTTTATTGATCGCATGTTGTTAAATTCTCTATTTTTATCCATGAAAATGACAGAACTAGGGGAATTAATAGCGAGAAACCTGAGAAAAGGGTAGAATGATCATGGTTGGTCTGGTATTTGGTATTTGGTGTAATCCGAGCAATATGCAGGCCTTGTTTGTTAATTAAAGTACTTGTATGTTGTCTTAGACCAAGAACGAGAAAGGAATCCAGAACACGGGAAAGCTCGGGTTGAGTAGAGCTTGGATCATTTTGAGGTAGGTGATGGCTTACGATTCCTGTGAATGTTGTATATTTTTGTACTTTTATCTAAGTGTTTGTATGAATTCCATTGCTTAGAGGAATTATTTAGAATGTCTAAGGGTCCTATTTTACAGTATGTGGATTGAACGGTGTATTGCTTGTTGGTTTTACAAGTTGTTTGTGCATTATTTGACTGTAAATTAATTGACATTCGGTGGGATCGGGTACCACGCCTGGTATGGGATACTAACGATTGGCTCGGGTACCACCTGTGGTATGGGTATAACAAATAGTTGGCTCGGGTACCACGCCTGGTATGGGATACTAACAGTTGGCTCGGGTACCATGCCTATTATGGATTTATTTTACTATATCATTGCATTGATATTGTTGTATTGCATTGACTGTTATTGGTTCCGTGAGTGGACCGGGCTGTTTTATTGAAATGTGATATTTGTTGGTGGTCCTTGAGTGACCGGGAATCCTGTTATATCTATTGAGTTGTCCTTGGATTAGGCCGGGTTGTCTGTTTAACACTTAGGTGTTGTTTAAAATGGATCCCAGGGTGGGTGTGGGTTAGACGAAAAGGGATGGTTTATTGGTTATATGATTGTTGCTTACAGTTAGACAGGGTGGATTTCATGCGGGAACAAGCTAGGTAGAACTTGTAGTCTAGGGGTGCCTGTTGACTTGTTGCATGTCTTCCGTACTTATACTTGATTTGTTGTACTGATTATATACTATTTTTATTTGGAACTGGCTGATGATCCTACCAGTACACAGTGGTGGTGTACTGATACTGCACTTGCTTTTTTTTTTTTTGTGAGTACAGGCAATCTTTCAGTGGTTGAGACGCGACCTCATCTGTAGTACCGACGTTTCCAGACTTGCTTCGATCAAGCTGCCTTGAATTTATCATTAGAGTTGTAGCCCACTTGTTTCGAGCTTAAACTATTTCCTTGTTTTGGGGTTGCATCCCCATATTCTAGACATTGGTAGATTATTTGGTACTGCGACTTTCAGATTTTAGGGGGTAATTTCTGCTGGTTTATATTAATGTAGTGGTTTTGTTATTATTATTTTGCTTGTTTAATTTCTGCACTTTGGTTTTAAGCTGTTAGAACGGTTAAGTTCAGGGAAGTGATCCCGGGGGGGGGGAGGGGTGGGTGAGTGCCACTCACGGTGGTCTGGATCGTGACATAGATGGTATCAGAGCCCTAGGTTCATTGATCTCGTCATACCAAACTGGTCTAGTAGAGTCTTACGGAACGGTGTGGAGACGTCCGTACTTTTCTTTGAGAGGCTATAGGGCTTTAGGAAAACTATCTCTTCCTTCTTTCCTTCGTGCTATAACTCAATTCCAATTGGTATCTAGTGATACAAATTGGTATCTAACCTCATCCACTCTTCTGTCCGCAGATGGTTAATACAAGGAATAATGGAGCTAGAGCAGCGTTCCTAGCAGCGGGCCCTACTGTCCATGGTAGAGGCAGGGGAAGGGGTAGAGGACGAGGTAGAGCCGCACCCGCCAGGGGTGGAGCTCAAGCGGATGCTGGAGAGCGTGAGGCAACCCCTCCCCAACCTCAGGAACATGTTGCTAAAGATGTAGAAGTTGTGGCTGAATATGGCGAGGCATAAGTGGAGGCATCACCAATTGGGGGTGCAGGCCTTCCTGATATGACACCAGAAGCTTTTCAACAGGCTTGGAATATTTTTAGTGGGTTGGTGTGTGCTGGAGCCATACCCGCAATATTTACAAATCAGGCTTTGAATACTCAGCCAACAGTTACTACAACACCTAGGATGGACGCCACTTCAGGAACGAATGACTTCTTCAGGACAATACTAGGCCCAGTGATGACAGGGAATGAGCATGAGATGCTGACCAAGTTTCTCAAGATGAAACCTCTGACATTTCAGGGTACTGACAAAGAGGATGCCTATGATTTCATCTTGGATTGCTATGAGAGGTTTGCACAAGTTGGGTATTGTACGTCAACATGGGGTTGAGTTTGTCACATTTCCGCTGCAGGGTCATGCTAAGCAGTGGTGGAGGTCTCATGTGGAGTATCAGTCTTCTGTTCTGTCCCCACTGATTTGGAAATAGTTCCACGCTTTGTTTTTAGAGAAGTACATACCCTGTACTTTGAGGGACCGGAAGAAGGATGAGTTCTTCAACTTGGAGCAGGGTAGCATGTCATTCTCTACTTACGAGGCTAAGTTCCATGCCTTGTCTCGTTTTGCCACACAGATGTTGGGTTCTGAGGAGGAACGGGTCTGGCTGTTTGTGAAAGGTTTGAATACTGAGCTACAGGTACTGTCAGTTCTTATGACTTCATCAGGGAGGGGCTTCAATGAAGTGGTAGATTATGTGAATAAGTTGGAAGGGGTCAAGAAAGTGGGGTAGGCTAAGGCTTTAGCCAAGAAGCCCCGGCATGAGGGAAATTTCAGTAGTTCATACTCCAGGGGACAGAATCAGTAGGCATACCCAGACCTTCCTATTCACTCAGCTCTGCCAGCTGCTACAGGTGGTCGTCAGGGAGATCATAACTAGTCTTCAGCTCCTAGAGACCAGGGAGCGTCTTATACATCAGCTAGCAGGCCTACACTTGACAGTGGTTGCTTCCATTATGGTGATCTGGGCTAATTTAAGAGGGAGATCCCACTCAGGCAGATAGGTAATTAGGGTTAGCAGCAGTCTAGAGCGGTGGTCCTGGCAGGTAGAGACAGTAATGCTAGAGGTCGTCCATAGGGTGGGCGAGGTAACTTTCAGGGAGGCCGGGGCGATAGAGGGAATGGCTGCGCGGGCATGAGTGCAGCGCAACCAACCCGGGAAGTTGCCAGGATTTATGATCAGGCTCATTGCTATGAATTTCCAAGGAGAACTAAGGCAAAAACATCAGATGCGGTTATCCTAGGTACCATTCTTGTTTGCGATAAAATGGCTTCAGTATTATTTGACCCAGGTTCTACATATTCTTATGTATCTCTGAGTTTTGTGTTGGTTCTGAAATTGATTTGTGATATCCTTGATTCCCCTATCCATGTTTCTACCTCGGTTAGAGAGTTTGTGATTGTGACTCATGTTTATCGTGACTGTTCTATTGTGTTTGTGGGGTTGCATACTTGGGTAGACTTGGTAATCCTTGATATGGATGATTTTGATATTATCTTGGGCATGGCCTAGTTGTCCCCTTATCATGCTGTGTTGAACTGTAATACCAAGACTGTGGCTTTAGAGATTCTGGGTAAGGATAGACTAGAGTGGGAAGTGTGTACAGGCCTAAGCCAGTTAAGGTCATATCATTCATTCGGTCTAGGAAGCTAGTGGGGAGAGGGTGTCTAGCCTTCTTGTCTCATCTCCAGGATGATAGTGTGGAGTCCCAATCTATTGAGTCAGTTCTAGTGGTTTTTGAGTTTCAAGAGGTATTTCCAGCGGATTTGCCTGGTATGCCTCCAGACAGGGATATAGACTTCTGTATTGATCTGGAGCCAGGCACTCGTCCCATTTTCATTCCTCCATATCATATTGTTCCGACAGAGTTAAGGGAACTTAAGACTCATCTACAGGAACTCCTAGATAAGGGATTTATCCATCCCAGTGCATCACCTTGGGGTGCTCCTATTTTGTTTGTAAAGAAAAAGGATGGTAGTATGAGGATGTGCATAGATTATAGGCAGTTGAACAAGCTGACCATCCGGAATAAGTACCCTCTACCCCACATTGATGATTTGTTTGACCAGCTTCAGGGTGCATCGGTGTTTTCAAAAATCGACTTGAGGTCGGGGTACCATCAATTGAGGATTAGACCTGATACATTCCTAAGACTGCTTTTTGGACTCGGTATGTGCATTACGAGTTCCTAGTAATGTTATTTGGTTTGACCAATGCGCCGACAACATTCATGAGTTTGATGAATGGGGTATTTAAGTCGTAGTTGGATTCCTTCGTGATTGTGTTTATCGATGATTTTTTGATCTACTCCAAGAGTAGGGATGGGCATGCTAATCACCTTCGTATTGTGTTGGACATCTTGAGACGCCAGAAGCTTTATGTGAAGTTCACTAAGTGTGAGTTTTGGTTGACTTCAATTGCATTCTTGGGGCATATAGTGTCAGAACAGGGGGTGATGGTAGATCCCCAAAAGATTGAGGTAGTCAAGAGTTGGGCCCGACCTAGATCTGTGACAGAGGTGAGGAGTTTTGTTAGACTCGCAGGGTACTACCGGAGGTTTGTTAAGGATTTTGCGTCTATTGCTACTCACTTGACCAGGCTGACACAAAAAGATGTACCATTCATGTGGTCTGACAAGTGTGAGGAGAGTTTCCAAAAGCTCAAGGCACTTCTGACCATGGCTCCTATATTGTCCTTGACGGTTGAAGGTAAAGACTTTAATGTTTTCTGTGATGCTTCACATTCTGGATTGGGTGCTGTGTTGATGTAGGACAGGAATGTGATAGCCTATGCATCTAGAAAGTTGAATGTGCAGGAGAGGAACTACCCGACTCACGACTTAGAGTTGGCAATAATGGTCTTTGCACTCAAGATTTGGAGACACTATCTCTATGGTGTCAAGTGTGAGGTGTTCATCGATCATCGCATCCTGATGCATGCGTTCACTCAGAAGGATTTGAATTTGAGGTAGAGAAGGTGGATGGAGTTATTAAAGGACTATGATGTGACTATTCAATATCATCCGGGTAAGGCTAATGTGGTGGCAGACGCATTGAGCCGGAAAACAGTTAGCATGGGTAGTTTGGCTTGTTTGGGGGTGTCCAAACGACCACTAGCAAGGGAAATTTGGGCCTTGGAGGCCAAGTTCGTGCACTTGGGTGTTTCAGAACAGGGTGGGTTGTTGTCCAACATTGAGGTCAAATCCACCTTCATAGAGGGAATAAAGGCCAAACAATTTCAGGATCTGAAACTGAGTAAGCTTCGAGGTAAGGTAATATCCGGGGAATCCAAAGATGTCACGTTAGACTCCGGTTGAGTGCTACATTTCAGAGAAAGGATTTGTGTTCCTCGAGTTGATGATATAATTCAGAAAATCTTGACAGAAGCTCAGGGTTCACGGTACTCAAATCATTCGGGTGTGACTAAAATGTACAGGAACTTGAGGCAGTATTACTGGTGGCCCGGGATGAAAAAGGACATAGTCGACTTTGTGTCCAAATGTTAGAACTGCCAGCATGTAAAGTATGAACATCAGAGACATGCAGGACTACTTAAGAGAATGTCAATTCCAGAATAGAAGTGGGAAAGGATAGTCATGAACTTTTTGGTGGGTCTTCCCAGGACATTGGGGAAGTATGACTCAATTTGGGTCATTGTTGACAGGTTGACCAAGTCTTCTCACTTCATTCTAGTCAGGGTAGATTACAATTCACAGCAATGGCTAAGATCTACGTGAAGGAGATTGTGAGATTGCATGGGGTGCCACTATCCATCATTTCATACAGGGGTACGCAGTTTACCTCTAAATTTTGGGGCAAGCTATATGAAGAGTTGGGTACACAACTCACTTTTAGCACAGCCTTCCATCCTCAGACTGATGGTCAGTCGGAGAGGACGATCTAGGTATTGGAGGACATGCTGAGAGCATGTGTGATGGACTTTGGGGGCCATTGGGACCAGTTCATACCGTTGTGCGAATTCTCGTACAACAATAGCTACCACTCCAGTATTGACATGGCACCATTTGAGGTGTTGTATGAGGGGAGCTGTAGATCACCGGTTGGGTGGTTTGAGAAAGGCGATGTAAAGCCTTTGAGAGTGGAATTGGTAAAGGAAGTGCAATAAAAGGTAAAGGGCATTCAAGCCAAATTATTGGCTGCCCAAAGCAGGCAGAGATAGTATGCAAATCGCAAGGTCTGAGACATGGAATTTCAGGTTGGTGAACAGGTATTGTTGAAAGTGTCACCAATGAAGGGAGCTATGCAGATTGGTAAGAAGGGAATGCTTAGCCCTCGGTTCATTGGTCTGTTTGAGATTCTTGAGATTGTGAGGGCCAGCGGCTTACAAGTTAGTACTGCCGCCCAGTTTTTCGGGCATCCATCTAGTATTCTATGTACCTATGCTTAAGTGATACCATGGGGATGGGGACTGTATCATCAAGTGGGATGAGGTGATTTTCGATAAGGATCTTCGTTATAAAGAGGAACCAGTTGTGAGTCTTGCTGGGGATGTCCGAAGGTTGAGGACAAATGTGATTGATATGGTAAAGGTTTAGTGGAAGCATCATTAGAAGCCACTTGGGAAACCGAGAAGGACATGCGGGACAAGTACTCTCATTTGTTTGAGGATTCAGGTACTACACTTTCTTTCCTTTATTTCCGTAATTTTGGGTTTGATCATTCGGGGATGAACGATGGGTAAATTGGTATCTGTTGTAATGACTAGGTCCATCATTATGGGTAGTCCAATCGTGCCAAGTTTTAGAGTTAGAATACTCCGGGTTTGAGAGTTTGAAATTTTGGGCTAGGCTAGCCTCGGCCTATTTTGGAGCGAGGTGGAGCCTTGGGAAATATGGGTAAGGATTGGGTTAGGTGTATTGTTTTGAGCTAGTTTTCCACATAGCAAAGACATAATGGAGTCCATAAGACTTTTTGAAATCAAATTTGGGTAAGTAGAACTCCCAAAATCGCGATTGACGTGAAGGGGTTGTTTTGGATCATCGGGGGAAGCAAGTGTGATGTAAAATAGGCAAAGTTTGGAGATTTCTGGATATTCTGTTTGTGATGAGTGCAACGGCTCTGCCGTAGCGACCTCTGCTATAGCGGTGGAAAAAACCGCTATAGCGGAAGTCAAGGCGATCAACGCCGGTCAAAACTGCTATACGGAATGCTTCTGCTATAGCGGGACCGCTATAGCGGGACCGCTATAGCAGAGAGAGGACCGCTATAGCAGGTTCAACAGGAATTACTATGGAAACATTCCCCAAAACGTTCAGTTTTCACAATTTTATTTTGGGAGAAGGGCAAGGTGATTCCAGGCGATTTTACTCCGTTTTCCATTTTTTTTCTTCCCTAAGGTAAGATTTCTACTCCCCAAACTTCGTACTACTTTTTCTATGCGGTAGAATTGCTAGGAGGGAACTTGGGGAAAGGTTGGAATAACCTAGGGATGGTAGAATCCGGGGAAGAAGGAGGATTCTAGGCATGAAAGTTCTTGGGTATTGTTAAAAACAAGGTTTATTTATCACATGTTAAATTCTCTATTTTTATCAGTGAAAATGATAGAACTAGGGGAATTAGTGGCGGGAAACCCAGAAAAAAGGTAGAATGATCATGGTTGGTCTGGGATTTGGTGTAATCTGGGTAATACACAGGCCTTGTTTGTTAATTCAAGTACTTGTATGTTGTTTTAGACCAAGAACGAGAAAGGAATCCAGAACACGGGAAAGCTCGGGTTGAGTAGAGCTTGGATCATTTCGAGGTAGGTGAGGGCTTATGATTTCTTTGAATGTTGTATATTTTTGTACTCTTATCTAAGTGTTTGTATGAATTACATTGCTTAGAGAAATTGTTTAGAATGTCTAAGGGTCTTGTTTTACAGTCTGTGGATTGGATAGTGTGTTGCTTTTTGGTTTTACAAGTTGTTTGTTCATTATTTAACTGTGGATTAATTGACATTCAGTTGGCTCGGATACCATGCCTGGTACAGGATACTAACGGTTGGCTCGGATACCATGCTTGGTATGGGTATAACAAATGGTTGACTCGGGTACCACGCCTGGTAAGGGATACTAACGATTGGCTCGGGTACTACGCCCGGTACGGGTTTATTTTACTGCATCATTGCATTGATATTGTTGTATTGCATTGATTGTTATTGGTTCCGTGAGTGGACCGAGCTGTTTTATTGAAATGTGATATTTGTTGGTGGTCCTTGAGTGACTGGGAATCCTATTATATCTATTGAGTTGGCCTTGGATTAGGCCGAGTTGTCTGTTTAACCCTTAGGTTTTGTTTAGAGGGGATCCTAGGGTGGGTCTGGGTTAGACGAAAAGGGATGATTTATTGGTTATATGATTGTTGCTTACAGTTAGAAAGGGTGGATTTCATGCGGGAACAAGCTAGGTAGAGACTTGCAGTCTAGGGGTGCCTGTTGATATGTTACATGTCTTCCGTACTTATACTTGATTTGTTATACTGATTATACACTATTTTTATTTGGAACTGCATGATGATCATACCAGTACACAGTGGTGGTGTACTGATACTGCACTTGCTTTTCTTTTTGTGAGTACATGCAATCTTCCAGCGGTTGAGACGCGACCTCATCTGTAGTACCGACGTTTCCAAACTTCAAGGGTGAGCTACTTCGATCGAGCTGCCTTGAATCTATCATTAGAGTTGTGCCCACTTGTTTTGGGCTTAAACTATTTCCTTGTTTTAGGGCTGCATCCCCGTATTCTAGACATTGGTAGATTGTTTGGTACTGTAACTTTCAGATTCTACGGGGTAATTTCCGCAGGTTTATATTAATGAAGTAGTTTTGTTATTATTGTTTTGCTAGTTTAATTTCTGTACTTTGGTTTTGAGTTGTTAGAACGGTTAAGTTCGGGGAAGTGATGGTTCGCTCACCCAGGAGGGTGGGGGGGTGGGTGAGTGCCATTCACGGCGGTCTGAGTCGTGACAGGTTATCACCTGATCATACTTTCGGTACCATTAATGATATTCATGTTTTAAACCATATATGGACTTTTTAAGTCTACATACAAGGTGCTTTGAATCTTGAGACCAAAAGGTTTCTGATTGCACCATGTATATAATTTCTTCAGTGTCTCCATTGAGAAATGCAGTCTTTATGTCCATTTGATGTAGCTCTAGGTCATACTAAGCTACAAGTGCCATAATAATTCTAAAAGAGTCTTTCGATGAAACTGGCAAAAAAGTCTCTTTAAAATCTATGCATTCCTTTTGAGTAAATCCTTTGGCAACTAGGCGCGCTTTATATCTTTTGATGTTACATTTTGAATCACATTTTGTTTTGAAAATATATTTACAACTAATCGGTTTTGACCCTTGTGGTAACTCGATAAGATCCCAAATGCCATTATCTTTCATAGATTTCATCTCATTCTCAAAGTTGCAGAAGACAGAACTAATGCTCAAAACTTTCCTTGGACCTTTTGTTTCTTGTTAAAAAAGAATATACTTGGAGTAATATAACTCCAAAAAAAAATATTGAAGAAATTAAAATATTCACAAAAGGATGAACAATATCTTCCTTTAAGGTTCTATCCAATTGTAAGCATTAAAAATTTACCTTTTAAAACTTGATGTCTTATTTTTCTGGGCGAAAATAGAGGGCAAGCCTCCAATGTTTCAATCGAGAACCAATCTATCAATATATATATTTTAAACTCTAAAAATAAAACTATAGATTGATTAAATACTTACACATAATTATAATACATGGAAGAAAATAAGGTAGCGTCAAAAACTTACACGCACCAAACAACAAGACTTAAACAGTCCCACAAATCTCGAAGAAAAAACAACAGTGTGCTTTCTTATACAAATTTGACCCAAAAATAAAAACTAAAAAAAATATATCTAATGATCTAACAAGACCTTGCTCTTGATACCACTTATTGTAAAACTTTAAAGAATTCAACGAAGATCGCATGTAAACCATTAGACAGAGATACGAAACTAATAGAATGGTAGGAACACTAACCTTGTTCCATTGCAATAACTTGAGTGAAGAAGACTTGATCTTCTAAACCTTGAAGAGCGCTTTATTTTGATATTCCTTTTTGAGATGGAGAAAAAGAAGAAGCGTCGTCTCTTCTGGTTTAGTGATCAAGTCTTTTTAAAACTTCTGAAGTGCCTTTTCAGGAAAGGTACCTTTTCCCATAAGTTTCCATCAGACAAAAGAAAAGGCCAAGGGTTTATTGTTATATAAATTAAACTTCATATTAATAGATATTTTATTTTAGGCCCAAAAACTTTAATACTTTATTTGATAATAAAATGGGCTCCTTTAAAGATAACATATATGTATAATATATTAATATGTGAGCCCACAAAATAGAAATTACTAACATTGTTTACCTTAAAATCGGTAAAATTAAATTTGTATGATGTCAAGAGCACACGTGTTAATTAAATTCCCGGTTTTAGATCCATTTACCAGCGGTTCTACTATCTATTTAGTTAATAAAACAACAAAAATGTCACGACTCAATTGGCCATGAGTGGCACCCACACAAACCCTCCGGTAGGAGAACCAACTGACCTAAAACTTAACGTTATTACTTAACTAATTTTAGACAAGATAGAGTAAAACCAACTTAAATTATGATCACAATGAAAGTTAAACTAATATAAATAGAATGTGAAATATTAAACTAAATAAAATATCCCCAAGAACTGAAAGTTATCATACAAGAACTCAAATCAAATCTGTGTCTAAGATATCCAAACATAACTAAAATAATTAAAGAAATAGTAAGGAGTTCCATTTTCCGAAGGAAGGACAATAACTCGAAGAAGATCCATGGTAGCCTGAGATGTAGTGCTCACCCTTAGATCAAGTGTCAATCGTCTAGCCTAGTTGAGGTCGTATCTCAGTCTTTAAAATATGATCTGCACTCAATAAAAAAAGAGTACAGGGTAGTATCAGTACAAAATACTATGTACTGGTAGGTATCATAGGCTGACTCAGTTTAGAGCATATATACAATCAAACCAAATAATAGGTAAGAGACATTCCAACACTTAGCAAATAATCCAGTTAACAAATAATCATCTCAAATCAAGTCAATAGAAATATCAAGTTCAATAAGTCACTCCAAGAATGCAGAAGAAGTCAATTTCAATAGTTACAATACATGAAATCTAGGTCCATCTAACTCTCATCAATGCAACTATTACCTTTAGTCTTATCTCAGCCCACAATACTTCCTCACCATGCCTGACCATGAAATAATATAATAGTAATGAAAAGTGTACACACATGCTAAAGAGTTTTATTTCTGCCCAACTAGCCATGACCTGCAGGAGGCACACAAGGTCCATGTACCCGCTGAAACCATTTCCAATCGGCACAAATATCAAATAGGTGACTATGTAAACCTGTACAGGTCAAAACCATTTTTCATTGGCGTAAATATCAAACAGGTGACTATGTCAACCTGTACCTACCTGAACTATTTCCCATCGATGTAAATATCAAACCTTACCGACGTGGTACCCAATCCCATAATGAATGACATTGTCAATGCACCTAAAGTTCTCATACCTATCTCTCAGGATATACACAATGAACTAAATCACACTTACACTTATTCATATATGTTTATGTATCAACTTATATACCTTAGCTTATTCATTCAAACATAATTTAAAAACACATACATTTCAATCATATTCGAAGACCAATCACAAGTTAAGTTATTCAATCACATATATGTACTAAAATAAGTTTCAACTCCAATTAAAATCATAACCTACCTCGAGTGAAGAATTACCACCCACAAGATACTTCACAACTCCCTTGTCCTTCCTTAACACATCAAATTGTTTGAGGTCTATAATAACATATACAAGAGTAATTAATTATTTACTCTTCATTTCAGACTTTGAGAAGTTAATCCACTAATTCGAGGTCTGTAGCATTCCCCAAGGGTCAAATAACCATTAACTAGTCTCACCATATTCATAAAATCAACACCCCAAAGGGTTTCTAATCAAGTTAATCCCTTTTTAGCCATTTTATGCCTAAAGGTCTCATCTTTATGGAACTCGAGGTTCCCCATTAGCCTTAAGCATGTTAAGAACCATTAATTTCATGCAAAGAATCATAAAAACACATTCTAGGATCAATTCTAGATGAAATTGCACCTACCCATAGAGTTTTCCCCAAGTTTCATGCTTTTAGGTCACAAACTCAAGAATTCCACTATTAATTTTCCCTCTAAAGGTAGTACAAGGATTAACAATTGTTAAATAAAAGAGTTTATGAAGTTACTTACCTCAAACAAAGAAATTCTCCCTAGTTTTTGGGAAAAACATCCCTTGAAGCTCTTAAACGAAATAGGAGTTTGTGAAAATATAATGCAGAAAATTGAAATAAGTGCAGATAATCTGTCCATCATCTCAATGCACTGAGCCATTTCTCGTTATGATGAGTTATCACGATGAGGATTGGATTGTCATGACGACATATCATAAAGAGGTGCCCCTTCATCATGATAAAGCGCAAATTCTAGAATGTCAGAAACTCACCCAAAACTCTTCATTTCATAACACACTTTATTTTCTAGACAATACGGATTAATCCTAACGCAGCAACTATCATATCCAGAGTTCTATGAACCTGATTCCTATCTTGAAACTTTTTATGGGACTCTAGGACAGTCGACTATCCATAAATAGACTCCACACTATCATATAACAAACCACGAGACCCCAGCCATCTCTAAGGGATAGAATACTAGATTTTTGTCAAAGCTCATCCTAGCGTGAAATTTTACCAACTATCTTAGGGACTTTTCTAGCCGGATACTAATGCCTTTACTTTACTATAATGATAGAATAGATCATTATATCAAATACCAATTAAATAATCATTCATCCCTGAATGACAACAATAAGAAAATGGGAGAAAACAAGGATTACCTAAATCGATGAACAAATGAGGATACTTGATTCATATGTCCGCTTTAGTTTCCCAAATGGCCTCCTTAACATGATGGTTCTTCCACTCAACCTTCACAGATGCAATATCCTTAGTCCTTAATTTTTGGATATCTTTATCAAGAATAACAATAACCTCCTCTTTGTAAGAGAGATTTTCATCTAACAGGACCGAATGCCAGCAAATTATGTAGTCACCATCCCCGTGGTATTTCATAAGCATGGACACATGAAATATGGGATAAACTCTTGACAAACTCGGAGGCAACGCTAATTTATAAGCCACTGGCCCTACGCTTTAAACAATCTCAAAGGGCCCAATATACCTTAGACTTAACTTACCACACTTCCCAAACCGCATAACACCCTTCATAGGTGAGACCTTGAGCAAAACTTACTCACCTTCCATGAAATGTACATCTCTTACTTTCCTATCTGTATACTCCTTTTGTCGTCTTTGAGCTGCTAGAAGCTTCTCTTGGATAAACTTCACTCTTTTCATAGAATCTCTCAAAATATTGATACCCCAACGTCTCACTTCAAATGAATCAAACCAACCAATGGGAGATCTACATCTCCTCCTATATAATGCTTCAAATGGGGACATATCTATTCTCGAGTGATAAATATTATTATAAGCAAACTCAGTCAATGATAGATATTGTTCCAATGACCCCTAAAATATATCACACATGCATGGAGCATGTCTTTTAATACGTGGATCATGCGCTTAGATTGCCCGTCAGTCTGAGGATGAAAAGTTGTACTCAGGTCCAACCTAGTACCCAACTCTTTATGCAACTTTTGCCAGAAGTTAGAGGTGAACTGAGTACACCTATCAGAAATAATAGAGACAGGCACCCCGTGTAGTCGAACAACTTCTTTAACGTAGATCTTGGCTAGCTTAGCCAAATTATATGTTACCTGAACAAGAATCAAGTGCGCAGACTTCATCAATATGTCCACAATAACCCATATCGAATCATATTTTTCCAAAGTCTTAGAAAGGCCAACCACAAAATCCATGGCTATTCTCTCCAACTTCCGCTCAAGAATGGGCATGCTCTGAAGAGAACCACAAGGATTTTGGTGTTCATACTTCACTTGCTGATAGTTCTGACTCTTAGCTATAAAGTCGACTATGTCTCTCTTAATTCAACCCCACTAACAGTGTTGCTTCAAATTATGGTACATCTTGGTCACCCTAGGATGTATGGAATACTTAGAACAATGAGCCTCAACTAGAATCGTAGGGATCAACTCATCAACACGGGGCACACAAACTCTCTATTTAATTCGCAGAATGCCTTCATCATCAATAATGGACTCCTTGGCCTCATCTCGCAACACCTTGTCACAAATCTTACTCAATTTTACATCATCAAATTGTTTTCCCTTAATCTGATCAAGAAATGAGGACCTCGCCTCCACACATGCTAATAATCAACCGCTTTCAGACACTTCCAATATCATGAAGTTGTTAGCTAGAGTCTGAATGTATATAGCCAATGAACATCTAGTAGCTTTAAAGTAGGCCAAGCTACCCATACTCTCAGTCTTCCTGCTTAATGCATCAGCTACCATATTAGACTAACCTGGATGGTACAAAATAGTAATGTTATAATCTTGGAGTAACTCCATCCACCTTCGCTGCCTTAAGTTCAAGTCCTTCTGAGTGAACACATGCTGCAACCTAACGTGGTCTGTGAACACTTTGCAACACACCTCATACAAGTAATGCCTCCAAATCTTGAGAGCAAACACCACAACAACAGACTCTAAGTCATGAGTAGAATAGTTCTTTTCATGAACCTTGAGTTGCCTCGAAGAATAAGCGATAAAATTCCTCTTCTGCATCACTACAACACCTAAACTAGACCATGAAGCATCACAATACACAATAAAATGCTTCCTTCAATCGGTAACGCAAGAATTAAGAACAGCAGTTAACAAAGTCTTGAGCTTTTGGAAGCTCTCCTCACATTCATCTGACTAAACAAATGGTACCTCTTTCTGAGTTAAGCGGGTTAGATGGGTAGCAATGGATGCAAAACCCTTCACAAATCCGCGTTAGTTACTAGCCAATCCCACAAAGCTATGAATCTCAGACACTGATTGTGGCCTAGCCCAATTCTTAACTGCCTCAATTTTCTGCAGGTCTACCATCACTCCTTCTTTCAAAATGTCACGACCCAACCAGTCGTGAGTAGTAACCACTCAACCCCCGGATGAGCGAACCAATAGAGTTCAACCCTTGCCTAGACTAACAGCCTAAAACCAGCAAGCGAAAAGTAAACTAACAATTAAACAATTCAATAACTAAACATAATTATTATTATGCGGAAAATCTGTCTTAGGAATTGAAAGTCATTGTACCAAACATCAATACCAAATATCTAGAATACGGGGATGCAACCCCAAAAGACTAAATGAAATAGTTTTAAGTCCAAAACAAATGTACTAAAACTCTAAGATAACCCAAGGTAGCTCGAAACAAGAAGCTCACCCTTGAAAGTTAGAGATCGCTGGTGCTAGATGCGAGGTCGCGTCTCAGTCGCTGGTAGATTTCCTGTACTCACCAAAAGAAAGACAAGTGCAGTATCAGTACACCACCACTGTGTACCAGTAGGATCATCAGCCAGTTTCCAAGTAAACAATATATATAAGAGTACAACATATACAAGTAAATATATGGAAAATATGCAACAAGTATACAGGGCCTAGACTACAAGTCTCTACCTACCTTGTCCCAGCATGAAATCCATCTCTTGCAGTTCTATACCACGAACATGAGCCATTAACTATACCCTTCAGTCTATCCCGGACTCACCCTGGAATCCCCTCTAGACACATACTAAGTAATGATTCAACCCGGCCTAAACTAAGACCAACACAGAAGTTAAACAAGTTTCCGGCCACTCAAGGACCACCAACAATAACACCTTTAACTAGACAACCCGGTCGACTCACGGAACCAATACCAAGTATCATATTCAGTAAAATAACCTTGTCCACTCATGAAACCAATATCAAGTATTACATTCAGTAAAACAACCCGGTCCTCTCATGGAACCAATATCAACCAATGCAATACAATAGTCAATGAAACAATGCAAGATGCAATAAAGTAAACCCATACCAGGCGTGGTACCCGTGCCAACTGAATGTTATACCCATACCAAGCGTGGTACCCATGCCAACCATGTGTTATACCCGTACCAAGCGTGGTACCTGAGCCAACCAAATGTCAACAAACCACAATCAATATATGAACAGACACAACTTGTAAAACTATCAAGTAAAACCGTTCAATCACACACTGTAAACAGGAACCTAGACATTCCACACAATTTCCCTAAGTAATGTAATGCATACAATCACTTAGACATGAGTACATGAATATACACATTCACAGAAAATCATAAGACATCACCTACCTCAAAATGTTCCAAGCTCTATTTGACCTGAGCTTTCCCGTGTTCTGGATTCCTCCCTCGTTCTTGGTCTAAAAACAACACACATGACATATAGTTAACACCTAAGGCCTGTACATTACCCGGATTATACTAAATCCCCAAACCCCAGGCCACCCATGATCATCCCACCCCTTTACCAGGCTTTTCCACCATTAATTCTCCTATTTCTATCATCTTTTACGGATAAAACAGGGAATTAAACCTACTTTAATCCATACCCAAGAACTCACATGCTTGGAATCCCCTTACTTCCCCGAATTCCACCATCTCTAGGTTATTCTAACCTTCTCCAAATTCCCTCTTAGCAATTCTACCACATAGGAAACGTAATACAAAGATTGGGGAACGAAAACCTTACCTTAGGGAAAAATTTTGATGAAGAAAGGAAGAAAAACACCTAGAATCGCCTAGCCCTTCTCCCAAAATGAATTTGAGAAAAACTGAATGTTTTGGGAGCTGTTTCTGCATTAAAAACCCGTCGGCCTGCTATATCATTCTCCGCTCCGCTATAGCGGTCCCGCTATAGAGGTAGCCCACCGCTATAGTGGTCTTAAGTAGGTTGACAGCCCTTTGACCGCCGCTATAGCGGTAATTTCTACTACTATAGCAGTGGACGCTATCGCACATTACCGCGCTCGTCACGGATAAAAAGTCTAGAAATCTGCCAATTTTGGCTATTTCATAACACACTTGTTTCCCCCGACGTCCTAAAATAACTCCTTCATGTCTAACGCGATTCTGGGAGTTCTACTTACCCAAATGCGATTCCAAAAAGTCCTCTGGACTCCTTTATGACTTGGCTATGTGGAAAACTAGCTCAATCCAAGACACCCTAACCCATATTTACCCAAATTTCCCTAGACTCTACCTCGCTCTAAAACTGGCCGAGGCTAGCCTAGCCCACAATTTCAAACTCCCAAACTCGGAGTTTTCAAACTCTAAAACTTGGTATGATGGAACTACCCATAACGACGGACTCGATCGTTATAATAGATACCAATTTACCCATTGTTCATCCCCAAATGATCAACCTGAAATTACGAAAATAAAAGGAAGGAAGTGTAGTACCTGAATCCTCAAACAATTGAGGGTACTTGTCTCACATGTCCTTCTCGGTTTCCTAAGTGGCTTCCTCAACTTGATGATGCTTCCATTGAACCTTCACCATATCAATCACCTTTGTCCTTAACCTCCGACATCCCAAGCAAGAATCAAAACCGGTTCCTCCTCATAACAAAGATCCTTATCAAAAAGTACTTCATCCCACTTAATGATGTAATCCCAGTCCCCATGGTATCTATTGAGCATAGATACATGGAATAGCGAATGGACGCCCGACAAACTAGGTGGCAGTGCTAACTTGTAAGCCACTGGCCCCATAATTTCAAGTACTTCAAACGGACCGATGAACCGAGGGCTAAGCTTGCCCTTCTTACCAAACTGCATAACCCCTTTCATTGGAAATACCTTTAGCAATACTTGTTCATCAACCTGAAAGTCCATGTCCCGGACCTTGTGATATGTATACTCCTTCTGCCTGCTTTGAGCAGCCAACAACTTGGTTTGTATGCCCCTTACCTTTTCCTGCACTTTCTTCACTAAATCTATGCACAGAGTCTTCATATCACCTTCCTCAAACCACCCAACTAGTGATCTGCATATCCTCTCATATAGGGCTTCGAACGGTGCCATATCGATACTAGAGTGGTAGCTATTGTTGTACGAGAATTCGCACAATGGTAGAAACTGGTCCCAATGACCACCAAAGTCCATTACACATGCTCTTAGCATGTCCTCCAGTACCTGAATCGTCCTCTCCGACTGACCATCAGTCTGAGGATGGAAGGATGTGCTAAAAGTGAGTTGTGTACCTAACTCTTCATGTAACTTTCCCCAGAACTTAGAAGTAAACTGCGTACCGCTGTCTAAAATGATGGACAGCGGTACCCCATGCAGTCTCACAATATCTTTCACATAGATCTTAGCCAATTGCTGCGAATTGTAATCTATCTTGACTCGGAATGAAATGAGCGGACTTGGTCAGCCTGTCAACAATGACCCAAATTGAGTCATACTTCCCCAATGTCTTGGGAAGACCCACCACGAAATCCATGGCTATCCTTTCCTACTTCCACTCTGGAATTGGCATTCTCTGAAGTAGTCCTGCAGGTCTCTGATGCTCATACTTTACTTGCTGGCAGTTCTGACATTTGGACACAAAATCTACTATGTCCCTTTTCATCCCGGGCCACCAGTAACGTTGCCTCAAGTTCCTGTACATTTTGGTCACACCCGGATGAATTGAGTATCGCGAACCATGAGCTTCTGTCAAGATTTTCCAAATTATATCGTCAACCCGAGGAAAACAAATCCTCTCCCTGAAATGCAACACTCCATCAGAGTCTAACATGACATCTCTGGACTCCCCGGATATTAACTTACCTCGCAACTTACCCAGTTTCGGATCCTGAAACTGTTTTGCCTTTATTTCCTCTATGAAGGTGGCCTTGACCTCAATGCTGGCCAACAACCCACCTTTATCTGAAACACCTATGTGCATGAACTTTTCCTTCAAAGCCCGAATCTCCTTAGCCAATGGTCGTTTGGACGCCCCCAAACAAGCGCTAAGGCGCAACTTCGCGCAGCTGCTGCGCCTCAGTCGACTTTAAATTCAATCTCTGAGGAAGAGAAAGATATAGTTTATATACAGAAGAAACCTAGTTTTGAGTTCTATTAAGGACCCGAAGAAGACAGGAGAACTGGGCATTCACAAGAGTGCTTTGATTCTCATCATGATACATTCTTGTAGTAAGCGGGTGGTTGATAAACACGTATTATTGGGAGGGGGCAGTAGGCAATGGATACCGTTCTCGCACCCGAGCCTGTAGTTGGTAGGTCAAATGGTCCTTCCCTGAAATGGAACTTTCATGCTGGAGCAAGAACTAGCATGGAATCTGATACATAGATCAGTTAACAAAAGAATAGAAAAAGCTTTGACTAAAGAAGGCCGATTCCCCTAATAAATTAAAGGGCTACGACTTTCGTGGGCAATCGCTTCTTCGAGACCCAAGCTACCCATGCTAACAGTTTTCCAGCTCAATGCGTCTGCCACCATATTAGCCTTACCCGAATGGTACTGAATTGTAACATCATAATTCTTCAATAACTCCATCCATCTCCTCTGCCTCAGATTCAAATTCTTCTGAGTGAAAACATGCTGCAGACTGCAATGATCTATGAATACATCACACTTGACACCATAAAGATAGTGTCTCCAGATTTTCAATGCAATAACCACCGTTGCCAACTCTAAATCGTGAGTCGGGTAATTCCTCTCATGCACCTTCAACTGCCTGGATGCATAGGCTATCACATTCCTATCCTGCATCAACACAGCATCCAAACCAGAATGTGAAGCATCACAGAAAACAATAAAGTCTTTACCTTCAACCGGCAAGGACAAAATAGGGGCTGTGGTCAAAAGTGTCTTGAGCTTTTGGAATCTCTCATTGCACTTGTCGGACCACACGAACGGTACCTCCTTCTGTGTCATCCTGGTCAGGTGAGTAGCAATAGAAGAAAAATTCTTAACAAACCTCCGGTAGTACCCCGTGATCCCAACAAAACTCCTTACCTCGGTCATAGAGCTAGGCCGAACCCAACTCTTGACTGCCTCAATTTTCTGGGGATCCACCATCACCCCTTTTTCTGACACTACATGCCCCAAGAATGCCAGAGAAGTCAATCAAAACTCGCACTTAGTGAATTTTGCATAAAGTTTTTGATATCTCAAGATATCCAACACAACACGAAGATGATTAGCATGCTCCTCCCTACTCTTAGAGTAGATCAAAATATCATCGATGAACATGATAATGAAAGAATCCAAGTAGGACTTAAACACCCCATTCATCAAACTAATGAATGCTGTCGGCACATTGGTCAAACCAAACGACATTACTAGAAACTCATAATTCTCATACCGGGTCCAAAAAGTAGTTTTTGAAATGTCCTCAGGTCTAATCTTTAGGTGATGGTACCCCGACCTCAAGTTGATTTTTGAGAACACTGATGTACCCTGAAGCTGGTCAAACAAATCATCTATACGGGGTAGAGGGTACTTATTCCGGATGGTCACCTTGTTCAACTACCTATAATCTATGCACATCCGCATACTACCATCCTTCTTCTTTACAAACAAGACCGGAGAACCCAAGGTGAAGCACTGGGACGTATAAATCCCTTATCTAGGAGTTCCTGCAGCTGAGTCTTAAGTTCCCTTAACTCTGCCGGAGCCATTCTATACGGAGGAATGGAAATGGGACGAGTACCTGGCTCCAAATCAATACAAAAATCTATGTCTTCGTCCGGAGGCATGCTAGGCAAGTCCGCTGGAAACACCTCTAAAAATTCAGAAACTACTGGAACTGACTCAATAGGAGGAGACTCCACACTATCATCCTGGAGATGAGCCAAGAAGGCTAGACACACCCTCCCCACTAGCTTCTTAGCCCAGACAAACGATATTATCTTAACTGGCTTAGGCCTGTACACACCTTCCCACTCTAGCCTATCCTTGCCCAGAATTTCTAGAGCCACAGTCTTGGTGTTATAGTTCAACACAATATGATAAGGAGATAGCCAGGTCATACCCAAGATAATATCAAAATCAGCCATATCCAGGATTACCAAGTCTACCCAAGTATGTAACCCCACAAAAATAACAGAACACTCACGATATACATGAGTCACAACCACCGACTCTCCCACTGAGGTAGAAACATATATAGGGGAATCAAGGATATCACAGGTCAAACCCAGCCCCAAAGCAAAACTCACAGACACATAAGAATATTTAGAACCTGGATCAAATAATACCGAAGCCATTTTATCATAGATAAGAATAGTACATGTGATCACCGTATCTGAGGCTTCCACCTCAATCCTTTCTGGAAAAGCATAGCAATGTGCCCGATCATCAATCCGGGTAACTTCCCAGGCCGGCTGCGCAGTACCCCTTCCTGCGTCGCCATTCCCTCTATCTCCCCGACCTCCCTGAAAATTATCTCGCCCACCCATTGGGCGACCTCTAGCATTACCGCCTCTGCCTTCTGGAACAACTACTCTAGTCTGCTGCTGACCCTGATTACCTATCTGTCTATGTGGATACTCCCTCTTAAAGTGGCCCAACTCACCATAATTGAAGCAACCATGGTCAAGAGTAGGTCTGCTAGCTGATGTATAGGATGCTCTCTGGCCTCTAGGAGCTGAAGACTGAGCTCCCTGACGACCACCTATTATAGCTGACAGAGCTGACTGAATTGGACGGGCCGGATAAGCCAGCTGATGCTGGCCCCGGAAGTATGAACCACTATAATTTCCCTTATTCCAGGGATTCTTGGCTAAAGCCTTAACCTGCCCTACTTGCCTAACTCCCTCAATCTTCTGCACATAATCCACCACATCATTAAAACCCCTTCCCGAAGAAGTCATATGGACTGACAGTACCTGCAGATCACTATTCAGACCCTTGACAAACAACCGGACCCGTTCCTCCTCGGAACCCAACATCTGTGTAGCAAAACGAGACAACGCATGGAACTTAGCCTCATAAGCTGAGACTGACATGCTACCCTGCTCCAAGTTCAACAACTCATCCTTCTTCCGGTCCCTCAAAGTACAGGGAACGTACTTCTCTAGAAACAACGCATGGAACTACTCCCAAGTCAGTGGAGGTAGGATAGAAGACCGACACTCAACATGAGACCTCCACCACTGCTTGGCATCACCCTGCAGCTGAAAAGTAACAAACTCCACCCCATGTTGACATACAATACCCAACTTGTGCAACCTCTCATGGCAATCCAGGATGAAATCATAGGCATCCTCCTTGTCTGTACCCTGAAACATCAAAGGTTTCAGCTAAAGGAACTTAGTCAGCATCTCATGCTCATTACCTGTCATCATTGGTCCTAACATTGGCCTAAGGAGATCATTTGTGCCCGAAGCTGCATCTATCCTTGGTGTAGTAGTAACCGCTGGCTGAGTATCCAAGACTTGATTTGCATAAGCTGTGGGTATGGCTCCAATACCAACTAACCCACTCAGAATATCCCATGCCTACCTAAAAGCTTCCGGTGTCATAGTAGGAAGTCCTGCACCACCAACCGGTGCCTCCTCCTCCTGAGCCCCTCCATCCTCTACAACCACTTTTTCTACATCCTCAGCCATATGATCCTGAGTTAGGGGAGGGGTTAGCTCACGTGCAGCAGCAACTCGAGCTCCACCCCTGGATTTAGCTCGTCCCCTGCCCCTTCCCCTACCTCTGCCACGAACTGCCGGGACTGCTGCTGGGACCACTAGCCTTGCTCCGTTATTCCTTGTAGTAACCATCTGCGGACAGAAGAGTGAATGAGGTTAGGTCCTAATTTGTATCACCAGATACCAATTGGAATCGAGTTATAGCACGAAGGAAAGAAGAAAGATATAGTTTTTTCCTAAACCCCATAGCCTCTCGAAGAAAAGTACGTACGTCTCCGCACCATTCCGCAATACTCAACTAGACCTATTTGGTACAATGAGATCAACGAACCTAGGCTCTGATACCATCTTTGTCATGACCCAACCCGTCGTGAGTGGCACCCACCCAACCACCGGATGTGCGAACCAATAGAGTTCAACCCTTTCCTAGACTAACAGCCTAAAACCAGCAAGCAAAAAGTAAACTAACAATCAAACAATTCAATAACTTAACATAATTATTATCCTGCGGAAAATCTCTCCTAGGAACTGAAAGTCATTGTACCAAACATCAATAATAAATATCTAGAATATGGGGATGCAAACCCAAAAGACAAAATGAAATAGTTTTAAGTCCGAAACAAGAGGATTGAAACTCTAAGATAACCCAAGGTAGCTCGAAACAAGCAGCTCTCCCTTGAAACTCAGAAATCGCCGATGCTAGATACGAGATCGCGTCTCAGTCATTGGTAGATTTCCTCTACTCACCAAAAAAAAGACAAGTGCAGTATACTGTGTACTAGTAGGATCATCAGCCAGTTTCCAAATAAACAATATATATAATAGTACAACATATACAAGTAAATATATGGAAAATATGCAACAAGTATACAGGCCCTAGACTACAAGTCTCTACCTACCTTGTCCCAGCATGAAATCCATCTCTTACAGTTCTATACCACGAACATGAGCCATTAACTATACCCTTCAGTCTAGCCTGGACTCACCCTGGAATCCCCTCTAGACACATACCAAGTAATGATTCAACCCGGCCTAAACCAAGACCAACACAGCAGTTAAACAAGTTCCTGGCCACTCAAGGACCACCAGTAATAGCACCTTTAACTAGATAACCCGGTCCACTCACGAAACCAATACCAAGTATCATATTCAGTAAAATAACCTGGTCCACTCACGAAACCAATATCAAGTATTACATTCAGTAAAACAACCCGGTCCTCTCACGGAACCAATATCAACCAATGCAATACAATAATCAATGAAATAATGCAAGATGCAATAAAGTAAACCCGTACCAGGCGTGGTACCCGTGGCAACCGAATGTTATACCCGTACCAGGAGTGGTACCCATGCCAACCATGTGTTATACCCGTACCAGGCGTGGTACCCGAGCCAACCGAATATCAATAACTATAGTCAATATATGAACACACACAACTTGTAAAACCAACAAGTAAGACCGTTCAATCACAGACTGTAAACAGGAACCTAGACATTCCACAAAATTTCCCTAAGCAATGTAATGCATACAATCACTTAGACATGAGTACATGAATATACACATTCACAGAAAATCATAAGCCATCACCTACCTCAAAATGTTCCAAGCTCTATTTGACCTGAGCTTTCCCGTGTTCCGGATTCCTCTCTCGTTCTTGGTCTAAAAAAACACACACATGACATATAGTTAACACCCAAGGCCTGTACATTACATGAATTATACTAAAACCCCAAACCCTAGGCAACCCATGATCATCCCACCTCTTTCCCAGGCTTTTCCACCGTTAATTCTCCTAGTTCTATCATCTTTTACGGGTAAAACAAGGAATTAAACAACCTATGATCATAATAATGTACTTTAATCCATACCCAAGAACTCACATGCTTGGAGTCCCCTTCCTTCCACGAATTCCACCATCCCTAGATTATTCTAACATTTCCCAAATTTCCTCCTAGCAATTCTACCACATAGGAAATCTAATACAAAGATTGGGGAACAAAAACCTTACCTTATGGAAGAATTTTGACGGAGAAAGGAAGAAAACTGCCTGGAATCGCCTAGCCCTTCTCCCAAAATGAACTTGAGAAAAATTGAATGTTTTGGGAGCTGTTTATGCATTAAAAACCCGTCGGCCCGCTATAGCGGTCCCCGCTCTGCTATAGCGGTAGCCCGCCGCTATAGCGGTCTTAAGTAGGTTGACCACCCTTTGACCGTTGCTATAGCGGTAATTTTTATCGCTATCACGCGTGATCGCGCTTGTCACGAAAATAAAGTTCAGAAATCTGCCAGTTTTGGCCATTTCACAACACACTTGTTTCCCCCGACGTCCTGAACAACTCCTTCACATCAAATGCGATTCTGGGAGTTTTACTTACCCAAATGCGATTCTGGGAGTTCTACTTACCCAAATGCGATTTTGAAAAGTCCCCCGGACTCCTTTATGTCTTGGCTACGTGGAAAACTAGCTCAATCCAAGACACCCTAACCCATCTTTACCCAGATTTCCCTAGACTCTACCTCGCTCCAAAACCAGCCGAGGCTAGCCTAGCCCAGAATTTCAAACTTCCAAACCGGCCGAGGCTAGCCTAGCCCAGAATTTCAAACTCCCGAACCTAGAGTTTTCTAACTCTAAAACTTGGCACGATGGAACTACCGTAATGATGGAACCGATCGTTACACAAAACCACGTGCCCTAAAAAGGACACAGAAGATAACCAGAATTCACATTTGGAGAATTTTGCATACAGTTCCTTTTCCTTCAATAACCTTAACACAATCTTAATGGAATTTTCATACTCCTTATCTCTCTTAGAATACACTTGGATATCATCAATGAACACAATAATAAATGAGTCTAGATAGGGCTGAAATATCCCATTTATCAAACTCATGAAAGCAGCCAGGGTATTAGTCAGCCCAAAAGTCATTACAAGGAACTCATAGTGCCCATACTGGGTTCAAAAAGCTGTCTTAAGAATATCAGAAGGCCAAATTTTCAACTGATGGTACCCGGACCTTAGATCAATGTTAGAAAAGACTTATACACCCTGAAACTAGTCAAACAAATCATTGATACGAGGGAGAGGGTACTGGTTATGGATAGTAACTTTGCTCAACTGCCGATAGTCTATGCACATACATAGACTATCATCATTCTTCTTACCAAAAAACGTTGGAGCATCCCACGGGGAGGCACTCGGACGCATGAACCCTTGGCTCAACAACTCCTGAAATTGAGCCTTAAGCTCTTTCAACTCAGTCGATGCTATTCTATAAGAGGGAATAGAGATGAGATGCATATTGGGCTCTAAGTCGATACCAAAGTCAATATTTTGATCGGGTGGTATACCAGGAAAATCCATATAAAATACCTCTTGAAACTCACACACCACATGAACTGACTCGATAACTGGGACCTCGGAACTAGTGTCTCAAAGATGATCTAAGAAAGCCAAACACCCCTTCCAATCAGACTCTGAACATGAAGGAAAGACACAAACTTCATAGGAGCAGGACTGTAGTTACCTTCCCACTCTAGTCTATCCAACCCCAGGATAGCCATAGTCACTATCTAAGCATGACAGTCCATAATAACATGCTGTGGAGACAACCAACTCATCCCCAAGATGATGTAAAAATCCACCATGTATAGAATCACTAAATCTGCCAAAGTCTTTTGCCCCACAAATATGACTGGACAAGCACGGAAGACCCTATCCACAACTACAGAATCACCCACTGGGGTAGACACATTAACAGGACAATCAATCAACTCACAAATCATGTCAAACCCCTCAACAAAACTAATAGACACGTATGAAAAAGTAGAACCAGGGTCAAACAAAACTAAAGCCATGCAGTTCTAGACAAGAATAGTACTTGTGATCACTGCATCTGACGCCTCTATCTCTGGTCTACCTAGAAAACCATAGAAGTAGTTTTTACCACCTGCATATGCACCACCCCTATTAGGATGATTACCTCCTCTACCACTACGACTATACCAGTTGGGACGGGTACCACCCTTGCCAGCTGTGTGACCACCTCGCCCACCCTGTGGATGATTTCTGTTATGCCCATTACCTCTACCAGCCATAGATAGAGCTCTAGGAGCCTTATGCTAAAATTCCTGTCGAAATTGAGGACAATCTCTCTTTATGTGACAAAACTTACTGCACTCATAACATGCACAGTCTAAAGTAGGTCGCTGTTCCAGAGCAGACGATGTGAGATAACCACCAAACTTTGATGAAGGCTGACTGGTCGCTGATGAACCCCTAGTAAAAACTTGCATCACATACTGAATGGGGCATGCAGGGTATCCTCGCAAACCCTGACCCCTAGAATATTGAACACTAAAATTGCCCCTAGACTGGGGCATCTTTGAAGCCATCCTTGCTTGATCATCTTACTTTACACGCTCAACATTTTTTCATAAATTTGATCACATTTTGAAAAGTCCTACCAGAAGATGCTACCTATAAAGCTGAAATATGAAGCCTTGTGTTCAAACCCTTCACAAAACGACAAATCTATTCTTCCTTTGTATTGATCAACTATGAAGAGTAATGAGACAAAGCATGAAAGCGTGCCTCATTGGCTGCCACAAAAGAATTCCCCTGCTCAATGTTAGCAAACTCATCACTCTTTTTTCCCTCATAGTACGCAGAAGATACTTCTCCAGAAATACTTGGTAGAACTAACTCCAAGTCATAGGGAGTACCACAGTAGGCCTGCATTCCATTTACTCCTTCCACCATATTTTGGCATCTCCTTGCAACTGAAAAGAAACAATTCAACACCATACCTCTCAAAAATACCTATCCAGTGCAGTCACTCATTACAGTCAATGATGAACTCATAAGCATACTCAGAATCCAACCCATGAAATACTGGAGATTTTATCTCAACAAACTAGCCAAAAAGGTCATGCTTACCACTCGTCATTATCGAGCCTATCACCGGTCACAAAAATATATCTATCTCAAAAGCCGCATCCATTCGAGAGCTACAACTATAGCATGCTTGGTTACCAGATGATGTACAGTGGGTACTGGAGGAGTAGTCCCAATTCCCACAAGTCCACTCAGAAAATTCAGAATCTACTGGATCATATCAGATGACATCGGAACCAACATTTCACCTTTCTGAATGGGTGCCTCCACTGTCCCCTGAACTGGTACTGCCTCATCATTTTGAATTTGAACCTCTTCATCCACCACAACCTCGGGAAGATGCTTATGCTAGGGAGGAGATGATTACATTTTCTAAGCTGGTGCTGCATCTTGAGTTCCACCCCTGATGGGTGTGCCTCTCTTCCCCTGACTCTTCCTCTACCATGAACCGTAACCTCAATAACTGGTTCGCGCATCACTACTCTAGTCTTTGAAGTGCATGTTCTTACCATGTGTGAGAATAAGAGTGAAAAAGTCAGATACCAATTGGAATCAAGTCATAGCACAAAGGAAGAAAGAAGTTGAGGTTTCCTAAAGTCATGTAGCCTCCTAAAGAAAAGTACAGATGTCTCTATACCATTCCACATGACTCTACTTGACACATTCTTGTATAATAAGATCAATGAACTCAGGGCTCTGATACAAACTTTGTAATGACCCAACTAGCTGAGAGTGGCACCCACACTAACCCTCTTATGGGAGAACCAATTAACACAAAACATAACCTTATTACTTAACCAATTTTAGACAAGATAAAATTAAACCAACTTAAATTATGATTATATTGAAAGTCAAACTAATATAAACAAAATGCGAAATATTCAACTAACTAATATATCCCAAAGAACTAAAAATTATCATATAAGAACTCTAATCAAATCCATATCTAAGATATCCAAACATAACTAAAATAATTAAAGAAATAGTAAGGAGTTCAATTATCCGGAGAAAGGACAATAACTCGAAGAGGATCCACGATAGCCTGAGATGTAGTGCTCACCCTTGGATCAAGTGTAAATAATTTATCCTAGCCGAGTCACACCTCACTCTTTGGAATATAGATTGCACTCACTAAAAGAGGAGTATAGGATAGTATCAGTACAAAATAGTATGTACTGATAGGTATCATAGGCCAACTGGGTTTAGAACAGGTATATAATCAAACCAAATAACAGGTAAGAGGAATTGCAACACTTCGCAAATAATCCAGTTGTTGGTTTGTGAATATCTAACTATAATCAGGTATGATTTTGTAGGATTTAAATTGATCTGATAAAGTCATATCTGATATGCTATTATGTAGTTTAGGAAATTTGATCATCCTTTGATTCTCAAATATCCTAGAATCAAGAGATCTGATTGCTAGTTTATTTACTTTTCTCTAATATATATTTGTGCCTCTACATATGAATAAGATTGTAAAATTTTGGTATCAAAACTTTCATGGTATCAGAGTAGCTTTATTCTTGTAACTAAAATAGAATTTACTGGGACAGTCACCCAACGACATTAATAGAAATCGAGAGTTCTGTTAACAAAGTTTTGACTGAGACAACAATGAAGTTGTAATGTGATTTTTGCGAAAACTATTGGCACACTGGTGAGACTTGCTAACAAACAACCATGGCAGTCAGGCCTTTCAGTTTACCAGCAAAGAACCAAGGCTACAATCTCCTCCAATCACCAAGAAACAATTAGAGCTACTGCACAAACTTCTCCAATCTCAACTCCAAACCAATAAACCTGATTCTTCTACTTCCACTTGTTATTTTACCCAAATAGGTAATATACCATCTGTTTTTGTGAGTGCAGATTCAAGTGGTATAAGTTCTTGGATGAGATTCAGGGGCCAGTGATCAAATGACATGGAATTCCTATTTTTTTTTACTTAAACTACTTTGACTGAAAATAAAAAAGTCAAAGTTGCAAATGGTTCCTTTTCAACAATTATCGGAAAATGGACAGTTAAACTAACCCCTTTTTGACTCTTTTTGATGTACTTCATGTTCCAAAATTATCCCATAATATTTTATCCATCAGCAAATTGACTCAAAACCTTAATTGTTGTGCTATATTTGACTCTATTTTATGTGTATTTAGGACAAGGTCTCAAGGAGGATGGTCTCTATTTTCTTGAAGATGGTTGTAATTCAGTAAATTTTAGTTCAGCCTATTTGAACTCTATTCGAGTTGATAATAAAGTCATGTTATGGCACTATAGACTTGGTCATACTAGTTTTAATTATTTAAAACTCTTGTTATCTCAGTTGTTTATGAATAAAATTACATCCTCTTTCTAGTGTGAATTTTGTAAAATGGTTAAATACAGACGTTCATCTTTTTCTTCCCAAAAGTACCAGGACACAAAACCCTTTAAGTTAATTCATAACAATGTTTAGGGACCTTCTAAGGTAGCAACTGTAAATGAAAAAAGGTGGTTCATGAGTTTTAAAGATGATCACACTAGAAGAACTTGGGTATACCTATTGAAAGACAAAGGGAAAGTAAAACATATATTTGAGGCTTCTTATGTTATGATTAAGACATAATTTCATGAGAAGATTCAAATATTTTAGAGTGATAATAGGAGAGTTTTTAATGACCGGCTAGGAAATTTTTTCTTTTCCAAGGGAATAGTGCACCAAAGTTCATGTCCTCATACACTCCAACAAAATGGAGTAACTGAGAGAAAAAATAGGCATCATATGTAGGTAACTAGAGCCTTAATTTTCATAAGTGGAGTCCCTAAATTTCTTTGGGGAGAAGCTCTTTTGACATTCACCTATCTTATTAATAGGATGCCTTCCCATGTTCTAGGTTTTAAAAACCCTTTTAGTATGTTCAAACCATACTTCTCTACTTCTAGATTGACCACTAATTCATCTTTGAGAGTCTTTGGGTGTAGTGTATTTGTTCATGTTCATGATCATAATTGGAGTAAACTTGATCCACGTGCTTAAAAATTATTATTTTGTTGACTATGACCCTAGTCAAAAGGGATACAAGTGTTATGAACCAAATACTAGGAAGGTTATTGTCACAATGGATGTCACCTTTTTTGAATCTCAATTGTTTTTCGGAACTCATCTTCAGGGGGAGAAACATAGTGAAGATTCAAGGGATAATGACCTCACATATGAGAAATAAAAGGATCCAGGTTTTATGATAGATACGGGAAATAGTACTTTTGGTAATAATAACCTAGATAAGGTAAGAGATCCCAACTTAAATAGTAAAAATAAGGAAACTGAGACAATAGAGCCTTTTTATGATACAACTAATGACAAGGACAGGGAGCAAACAAATAAATTACAGGTTTACATGAGAAGAAATCAGAATCAAGAAAAAGAGATTGAGGACTCTCATCAAAACTAAATGTCCATCCCGCAAGATCTCACTGATATACAAGGTAATTTTCCAGAACGTAATTCTCATTTACCCCTTGTTCCTTTAGACCTTGATCTTCCAATGTCAAATTTTGTGTCATATAGAAACTTCTCCCCTTCCTATATAGTTTTTCTTTCTCAATTATCTAGAATAGAGGTACCGAGAAATGTGCAAGATGATTTGAACGTTCCCAAGTGGAAGGAGACAGTTTAGAGGAGATAAACTTCTTGAGAGAAATAAAACCTGGGAAATGGTGGAACTACCACGTGGAAAGAAAACAGTGAGCTGCAAGTGAATATTCACCATTAAATATAAATCAGATGGGTCCTTAGAGAGGTATAAGGCACGTTTGGTAGCAAAAGGGTTCACTCAGACCTACGAGATTGACTATCTTGAGACATTCGATCTATTTGCCAAGTTGAATTCAATCAGGATTCTTTTGACCATTGCTTTCAACCTTTATTGGCCCCTCCAACAACTACACGTGAAGAGTGCATTCTTCAATGAAAACTCGAAGAAGAAGTCTAGATAGATCCTCCTCCAGGATTTGAAGAAAGGTATGGAACTAGAGAATCCAAGCTAAATAAATCTCTCAACGGGCTCAAGGAATCTCCAAGAGCTTGGTTTGAGAGGTTTACTCAGTTTGTTAAAAAAACAAGGGTACACTCAAGGACAAACAAATTATACCATGTTCATTCGACATTCTCTTGAAGGAAAGACAACTATCCTGATGGTGTATGTCGATGATATCATACTTATAGGAGATGACTTGTCCAAAATGGAGAATTTAAAAAAATAGTTGGCCTCAGAGTTTGAAATTAAAGATTTAGGCCAGTTGAAATAATTTATTGGCATAGAAGTAGCGAGATGAAAAGATGGCATTTTCGTGTCACAAAGAAAGTATGTACTAGATCTTCTAAAGGAGACAAGGATGAGTGGTTGTTGTCCAACTGAAACACCTATTGATCCAAATATAAAATTCGAAAATAAAGAAGGAAATTCAGTTGAGTAAAGTCAATATCAGAGACTAGTGGAGAAGTTGATCTACTTATCACACATTCCACCAGATATAGTTTTTGCTGTAAGCTTGGTTAGTCAATTTATGCACTCTCTGAAGGAAGAGCACCAAGAAGCAGTCTACAGGATTCTAAGATATCTGAAAAATTCACTAGGAGGAGGATTATTTTTCAAAAAGAGTCAACATAGGGGCATTGAAAGCTTTACAAATGCATATTGGGTAGCTTCTACTATTGACAGGAGGTCTATGTCTAGATATTGTACATTTATCTGGGGAAATCTCTTGGAGGAGTAAAAAGCAGAATGTTGTAGGCTGTAGCAGTGTTGAAGTTGAATACTGATCAATGGCCTATGGAATCTGTGAAATGATTTGGCTTAATAAGATGATGGAAGAACTGAAAAAACCACTTTCTCTAACAATGAAGTTGTACTATGACAACAAATCCCATAAGTAATGCTAACAATCCAATTCAACATGATAGAATAAATCATGTTGAAGTTGAAAGGAACTTCATAAAAGAGAAGATTGAAGAAGGAAGTGTATGCATGCCTTTAATCCCAATAAATTAGCAAATTGCAGATATTTTCACAAAAGGCTTGTTTAAACTAAAAGTTGAAATTCTTGTAAGCAAGTTAGGCATGACAATTATTTACATGCCAACTTGAGGAAAAGTGTTGATTTGTGTAACACCCCAGAAATTTTAAGCCAAATCTGAACCGTTCTTCATATATTATTAGACCCGAACTAGATAAATTTTCTATGTATCTAAGTATTAAGACCTATTCTTAAGTTTTGAAGGTGTATTAGATATGAATAAGGGTCATAAGGAACCTCTAGATCAAAGTTGAGTTGAAAGCTTCCTTAACGATTGAGTTTTAATGTAAGATTTTTTACGGGTCAACTTCAAACGATCATAACTCCTAGAATATGAAGAGTTAGGTGACCTAGTACCCACTAAATTAAAAATCTTTGAGTCTTCTTTCCAACGGCACTGATCGGACATTAATATGAGTCTGGAGTAAAAAGTTATCAGCATTTTACTAAAATGTGTTTGTCTGTCAAAAAGACAGACATAAAACACGAGAGACATCTATGACTCGTGGATCAAACCACGACCCGTGGTTTAAATCCGTGAAATCAAACCTGCAGATCTATTTTTGGCCTGAGATTCATGAGTTTGATCCACGGGTCGTGGCTCAAACCATGAACCCTGGTTTCCACTCGTGGAAATCAGTCCAGAGGCATGAAAAGTCCCCTGGAACCACGACCTTCATTCCACGGACCGTGATTCATTCCACGAGCCATGATTTATGTCCATGGAAGCCTTTGACAAAATTTTCTAAAGTTTTTAGACTCTTTTCTTAGGGGTATTTTTGTAATTTTTCACTCTTTTAACTCCTAAGTTAAGTCATTTTGGGCAAATTAGAAGGGGTTTTATTCCCACTTAATCTAAGTTCTCTTAAATTCTCTCAATTAAGTTCCAAGAGAAGAAATGAGTCTCCATTCTCCAAGCTTCAAGATAAGGATTCCATCTTCAAGTCTCCATCCTCAAGTTCCAAGTTAGAAAAGCTTCAATTCAGGTATGTGGGTATTCAATAAGGGAATTCCTTCACCCTTATACCCAAAACCCAAATCTTCTAAATTGATTTTATGAATTTCTAAATTAGAGTTCTTATCCAATTCTCATGGATTTTTCTATAAATTGTTTCCTCGTGGTTCTTCTATAAATTTTAACTCTAAATTGCATGATTTTGCATGGATTTATATAAATGGTTTTCTATTCATGATTTGAAGGCTAACCTTGCCCAATTTGTGAAATTGTTATAAATTTAGTTTATTGGCATCAATTCATGGTTTCTCATCTTTTACCCATGATTCAATAAGATTCTTTAAGTGTTTTTGAAAGCCCATGGATCGAGAATGATTTCTAGCATGATTTCACCTTATGGTATATTTTCAATCAAAAACCCTATTTTTAAAATCTATAATGCTATGCATATATTGAGTAAGTTTTTCCATGATTTTGCTACAAGCACGATGAACAAGGCACGTTTCCAAATACATGATTTTTAGCATATGATTTATGATATGATATGGATCTTAGGCTCACAGCAGTATATTCATGATTTGTATGACATCCCGACATTCTATTAATGCTCATGAACTATTTTCAAAACCAAGGTTTGTGAGTTGTATGATGATCCGGGTTTGCCAATATGATTATGATTATGAACAAGATTTGGCATCTAGATATGTCACATGTATGAAAGATTTATGATATGTTTTGGGAGTAGTATTTAGCACCGAGTGATGAGGGCTCTAGATAACCCAAGTCCAAAACTACGTTGCCACCATAGGTTACCCTCTGTGGCTTATGAAGGATCCTATTATGATATGGTTATAACCTTGGCCGATTAGGACAACTTTTTTTGGTGTGGGTGTATGACACTGGACTTCATGTATCTCATCATGGTTTATGTAGGTTAAGAGAAACTCCCATATCAATGTTTTCAAGCTTTTAATTTATATTATATCCTATTTTGCATCTTGGCTTATTGTTTTATGACTTACGTTCAAATTTTGATATTAACTTATGATTTCTTCTATTTATGCATGAACTCAATTTTAAGCATGCTTTCAATTATACTTTATCATGATTTATGCATATCTCACATACTCAATACATTTCATAGTACTGACCGCATACCTCTTTGTGCTGAATCCTATCATGATGTAGATTTTGTAGCCCTCTCCCAGATTCATGGCTAGTAGATCAACAACACATCCAACCAGCTTGGTGAGTCCTCCTCCTTCGAGGTCTTGGAGTTAGCTTCATTCTAGACTTTTAGTTCCTTCATTTAGTTTTCAGTATTTAGAGTTAGCTGGGGGCTTGTCCCAGCAGCTCATCAGTAGTAGAGGTTTTCAGACATAGAGTCAGGTATTCAGCTGTATCAGATTTTCATTATTAGAATTTTATTTATCTAATAGATTAAGTTGCTCATTACTTTAATTAAGCTTCCGTTCTTATGTTTTGTTCAGTTTTTAAGTCATGCTAATGCCCGAGGGCTATCTTGAGACCACTTGTGATCTTAGGTCCCGTGTTACATTTAAGGGGTAGGATCGGGGCATGACAATTTGTGAATATCTAACTATGATCAGGTATAATTTTGTATGATCTAAATTGATCTAATAAAATCATATCTAATATGTGATAAGTTGGTAATCTACCAACTTATTGAGCCTTTATTTATGAATTATTGCCATATTTTGATAAGATTTAGAGGTACTTGTTACCTTTATTGATGAAAATGTAGGTACTCTTGGTCAAGAGTACACAATAAAAGAATTGGACCCAAAAGAGCTTAAAAGAGTTGAAGTGTGAAGTTGATCAAAAGCATTGAAGGATCTGCCGAGAGGTGCGGCTGCAGTGCGATGTGCATAATAGCTTGTGCGGTATGCACCTCCCTTCACACGACACCCAATAAACTACTAAAGTCATTGTTCTGAGATTTGGAGCTGTGCAATGCGCACAATGCATGGTGCAACCACACATCGCATCGCATGTCGCATCACACCACGCCCGAGAGGCAATGTTGTCAACTTTCAAGTGACATTTTGGGAAACTTTTAAAACCCTTTTTGGGGTGTGTACCTGATAGTATTGGATAGTTTTTGACATATAATTGAATAGTTTTCCATAGAGAGAGGTCCCCAAGGAAGATAGTGAGTGTACTTGATATTTTCTCATCTTCTACCTTGTGAATCTACCATTATTGTACAAATTAAGCTTGGATTTGGATATTGGCTCTACTAGTGAATGGAAATTTGAATTAACCAATTGGTATAACCTTTTATTTTCTTAGCACGAGTGGATACTTTTCTTGTCTAGGGGTATGTGTATGATGGGTATTTGAGTTTGGGCATAGATCTTGTTTAATTGTGCTTATAATTGCTAAATTGATATGGGTCTATTGAATTCACCATGTTTTAATTCTAAAATTGATGGTTGCAAATATTGATTAAATTTACTTGGTTGTGTTCTTGCTTGAAAGATAAGTTCATACTTTTGGATGAGAATTCAATAGTGGGTACTTGGGATTTCCATCTAGATTGAGGCTAGAAATAGCTTAATCATCGAAAAACACCCATTTGAGAGTCTAAGCTAGAAATAGTATAACTTTTCCAAGGTTGTATTGGTTGTTTTGTGATGAACCCTTGGTGCTTGAATAATGACCATGGGAAATATGTTTGGGAGATCGAGAGATCGACAAACATAACTATAACCAATGCTACCCATATCATTTATTAAGAATTTGTATAATTAATCAAGTACCCTAACCCACATTTGAATCCCATCGAAAACATACCCCTAGTCGTCCTCTCTTTTGATTACAAATTCATTGTTTAATTTGCTTTCTTGTTTGAATTGTGATTGTGATAGATTCCCAATTCCTTACTCCCCTCAATTTTTAATTTTATGTTATTTGAACAATTACTCTATTGGTGATTGATATACAATAATCTCTTAGAGACTCATCATAACCATTCTCTGTGGGATCGACCTCGACACTCATAGAGAATATAAATTTTATTTTGCTCTGACGATCGCAATCACCTCCTTTGGGAGAGTGTGTTTGAGGGTTATAAAAAATGGCACCGTTACTGGAGAATGGATTTTGAGTAGCCATTTGATTGATGTTTAAAATCACTTTGTGAGTTTTTGTTCATTTTTACTTTGTTTTTCTATTTTTGATTGTTGAGAAGGGCGCCCATGAGTGAAGTGGGCGACAATAAAATCATAGATAGATTCATAGATGCAGCTCCTGAGCTCGTAGTCTAAGGTGGGATAGGTGCAATATGCCTACCTCCTACGGTTGGCAATGCCATGTTTCATGTTATAAGCACTATGCTCCACCTCAACCAAATGAAATGATTATTCGGAGGGGTTGTGCATAAGGATGCAAATAAGCATGTCCAAAACTTCATCGAGATATGCCAGCCTTTTATTTTCAATAACATCCTTTAAGAGTCTATTTAGATTTGTGTGTTTCCCTTATCCCTCACGGTAGAAGCGATGACATGGTTTAAAGATCTTTTGGAAGGCTCAATCACCACATAAAATGGATTGGTAGAAGCGTTCATGGTGCAATTCCCCCCCCCCTCTAGAATGATGCAACTGAGGGATGACATCATAAATTTCTGCCAATTAGCGGATAAGCCATTGCATGAAGCATGGATAAGGTTTAAAAAGAAGCTCTTGCTATGTCCCAATCATGGACTCCCTAATAATATCCTCCTCTAATGTTTTTATAGGGCCTTAAATTCAATGAACAAATCTGTAGCAAATAATCTTGCAGGTGGAACATTCATGGACCAACCATATGGTATTGCCTCGGCTCTTCTTGAACGGACGACCAAGATAAATCATGCTTGGCACACTAGAGAGGCAGATGTTTCCACAGGGGTTACTTTGTCCATTATGATGAATAAAATAAGGCGCAAAGTTGAGGAAAGGGATGAGACAATGGCCAAGATAATGACACAAATCGATCTATTGGCCAAACACTTGATGGGGGCTGAAAATACTAAGAGTGTGAATGTCGTCAGTACTCCTGAGGATAAAGATAATGATGAGGATGTGTTTACTATTGTGGATAGATAGATTTGCTATCTATCAACGGGTTCTCAACCTGGGTATTGGTGCCTGAGGGATGAGAATCAAGGTTGGATCAAAGATAAAAAGTGTAAAGGCAATTGGAGAAATCATGAGAGGGAGGGTGACTAGTATAATCACCAAAGTTCAAATCCTTATGTGCCTCCACCTAAGGCTGATGCTCATGCATATCAACCCACCGTGAGCAACCTCGAACATTCGAAAATCAAAGATATGTTGTCTTTAGTATTGAAAAAGGTTGAGTCAACCAAAAGTAGGGTGAAGGATCTAAAGAGCGAAGTGTCGACTCTTCACCAAATGGCAAGCTCACAATCGGCTTCTATTAAGCATCTTGAGGCACAAACAAATCACCTATCCTCATAAATAAATTTGCGTATGAAGGGGATACTTCTAAGTGACACTAAGGCAAACCCGAAGAACGATGGCCATGTTATGACAATTGTCACTAGGAGTGGATAAATGTGTAGTGGGGTGAAGAAGCCATCTAATAATGTTGTTGTAGAGCCAAATGATAAAATAAAAGAAGAGGTTATACTTGAGAATGAAGTGGATGAAAATCCAGTTATTGGGGTAAAGCCTAGTGCACCCAATGTGAACTTTAATGATAATATGTGTGAAGAAAAGGATGAGGATGATGCTCCTTCTCAAGTTTCTATTAATATTGAGGAGGCTCCTAGTGTTCCAAGTGTACCAAAGACACTACTAAAAAGACCCCCTTTGTACCCGCAAAGATTGACCAAGAAGAAGAAGGAGAACTAATTCAAGAAATTTGTGGATATGTTTAGGAAACTATCCATAAATATCCCTTTGGTCGATGCGTTAATGCAAATTCCCTGGTACGAGAAGTTCATGAAGGAGATTTTCAAGAAAAATCATGTAGTTGATGTAGGTACCATGGAAATATCACATAGCTATAGTGTTGTGATAAAAAGTAACATTGCTGAGAAATAAGAAGATCCAGGTGCATTCACCATCCCATGCACCATTGGTGTGTTTGTGTTCCGGAAGGCTTTGTGTGACTTAGGGGAAAGTATCAAGTTGATGCCTCTTGTTATATTCAAGAAGTTAAGCTTAGGTACTCCAAAACTAACACCGATGAGATTGCTCATGGCTGATAGGTCAATCAAACGTCCGATAGGGATCTTACTTGATGTATTGATCAAAGTCGACAAGTTCATCCTACCTGCTAATTTTGTTGTCTTGGATTGTGAAGTGAATCTTAAGGTGCCTATCATATTGGAGCGACCATTATTGGCAACCGAGAGATCTTTGGTTGATGTGGAACTCAGAGAGCTTAAGTTTTAGGTTGGAAGCGAGGAAGTGACTTTTAATATATACCAACCCATGAAACCACCGGACGAGTTTCGAGTTGTGTCCGTGATCAATGTTGAGGCCAAATTAGTGGATGCCCATGGTTAGTTTATAAAGAAAGAGGTGCCCGAATCTGTGATATTGCCACCTTGGAAATAAGATAATGTGATGATGATGTTGATGGAGAAATTCCCTTTCTTGGGATGAGGCAACACTAATTGGATTGGCATGCTTCCAGATAATGGTTGAGCATTAAGGTACTATCGTCGAGCTGTGACATAAAATCAGGCGCTTCTTGAGAGGCAACCCAAGTGTTTTTACTTTTTGTTGTTTTTGGTGTGTTTTAGGAATGTATGGAGAAGAAAAATGACTTAGTGGAAAAATAAGATAAAAAGGGATGTGTGGAAGGCCGTGCAATTCGCACAAGCAGTTGTGCATGTTGCACAGAGCACCACACACTAATCTAGAAAGCTGGGAAAGAAAATTGAAATTAGAGGTGATGTGCGACGGATTGTAAATTTGCACATACCGTTGTGTGTGTCGCACCTCCTTCGCATCCCTAGTCAAAAAGCTGGGCAACTTTTAGGCAAGAAATCGGCTAGTGCAAAGCGATGTTTGAGACGCATATTGGCTTGTGAGAATCGCACATCATGGCGCACCTAGGTAAGTGGTTAAATTTAGTTGACCTTCCCATTGTATGACCTGACTCGGAGACCGACCCAGTGATCTTTCTTCTTCTTTTAAAACTGCCACCCTCACCCATTCTCTCCATATTTTCACAAAAACCTCCATAACTTCCTCTCAAATCCTCCAAAATCCCTTAAACTTCCACCAAAATCTTCCCCTCTCTCACCCAATCTCTCAACCACCGCTATTCTGCCTGGTCCCCGCCGTTGATTTTTAGTCAAAATTTTGGATCTCCATTATTGGCACTTCAAAAGCTCCAATTTTTGCTTCTCTCCATCTAATATTCATTTGTGGTAAGTTTTCTGATGTTAAATACGTATTTTTATAGAGATTGGGAACTTATATTGTGAAACATGCTCATTAAATCTTCCATGTTAATTTTGGGTGAGTTCCAAAAATTTTGGGTCCCTAATTTTGGTGCATATTATTGATATTGCTTAAGATTAACTTGGTAGAACTTGATTGATAATGATGCATGTGGATTGTGTTGGTTTTTGTCCTTGAATTTTTGTATTTTAGGTGAAGTCTGCGTAACCCATTTGAGTTGGTGCATGATTTGTCCCCATGATAGATTGGGTGACATCATTCTTAAGGGAAAATTATCATCTTCGAAAGGTTTTTATTGAATCATGATGTTTGGGGCTGAAATTGTTACTACCATTGTGCCCATGATCTTTTTGAATGGAATATGCTAGTTGGGCTAATGTTCTTGGTTGGGGGTATGAAATTGTTGTTGATTGAATGTGCCTCTTGTTTTGTAATTGAAGGCTTGATGTTCCAAATTATAGATGGGGTAACGTCCTTCTTAAGGGAAATCGTTGAGCCTACCCTTGATTTTGAATTGTGTTGAAAGACCTCGAGGAAGTCTGAGTACCCGTATGAATTGGTTTTGGTCATATCACGCTTAGCCTTGTTATTATTGGTGTTGTTGCTTTTTGCCAGTGCAATCCATAGGTATTGCTCTGCGAATCACATACGTAACACACAAGAAAACAAGGAATTGAAAAATTCTACGTGTTTCCTAGTGCATTTTGCATGCGAAGCGTAGATCTTTACGTGTGAAACGCACAAGGCTCCTCACGTCTTTGTCAAAAGTTACTAGTTCACTGATTTGTGGGGTGGAAGCCAGTGTGACGTGCACATTGGCTGGTCCAAATCACACCAGCCTTCACACCCGAAAGCAGGATCCACTCAGGCTTCTGTTTGCCTGTGTGACACAACATGGGATGCACACTTTGGCTGGTGCGATCCGCACGTGAATCGCATAGGACCACAGTTACCTGATGTGTTTTTCTCTTCCATTGCATTCCAATTACTTTTAATTTGTTAACATCTTGTAGTATTTTCCTCTTTTAATTAATTCAAGCATGCAACCACATGGTAAGTATAAGCATGGTTACTGCCACTAACATCCAATTATAGGAATATGGCCCCTTACAAGCGTCGTCCAAAGTGCCATGCTACAAATTAAGCTTTAACATCTGAGACTCTAAATACACCTGTTCAAGATGAGAGGCCCTCCAAATCACAAATCTAGTTTGGCCTCGAAGGAATGGAGGCCTACTATCTTAAGTTTCGGGAAAAGCAACCATTTTGGGAAGAAAAAAGGTTTAATATGGAAGCTTTCAAAGATGATTTCCCAAACATAGACAAACCGTTTCGTATAAGGATCTGGGACCACTATGCCAAAACACCCGACCCATATTTCCCTGAGTTGGTACATGAGTTCTATGCCTCATATCGGGCTAGGCAGGACATTCTAAAGCATAAGGGCCCAACAAACAAGCTACCATGCCTTGATTCAGTTTTAGTGAGGGGAAAGGAAGTGGATATTACCCCAACAACCATCCATTTTGTTATATGGGATGCCAAACCAATTCTGGTGTTAAGATATTTAGAATGTGTGGCTACAAAGGAGGACCAATATGAGTGGGTTTCTAATATCATCGCCGAAGGAACTCCTTTTTAGGCTATCTCAAAAGGACCCATCTATCGATCAGATCTTAAGTTTAAAGCTCGAATGTGATTGGATTTTGTATGCACACGACTCATCCCAACTAGTCACACAACTAAAGAGACTATAGATGTGGCTATTCTCATTGCATTTATCATGTCTAGCCTCCCGATACATGAAGGAGAAATCATTGCCGAACAACTCAAGTGGAGAGATAGACACGAGTCCACCTCCATGGTCTTTCCTATTCTCATATGCCTTCTGTGCTTCCAGGCAAATTTCCCTATATTTTGATTATTGGACAAGAATATCCAAGCTAATGGCATGGTTTACTTAGATATAAGGTGAGACAAAGATGCTCTACATGTCAAGAAAAGATACCTTTCTCCCACTCTAAGTGCCATGGATGGAAATGCACATGTCGAGAATGTAGCTCATGATCATGCGGATATTCCATCTCCTTCTCAGGAAATACCAGATACCACCCATATGGGTCCTCCAATTGATAATTCTTTGGGTGGGTTACTCAAGTTTTCTCAAATTGTTTGCCATAATGATGAGCACTTGCACAAAATAACTATGGATATTCCTAGCATTATTCAATCCGCTATCAAATCATCTTTGAAGCCGGTAGTAGCTACTGTTAGCAAACTTTGTGCTTGAATTGATACCGTATAAGTGAATGTTCATGAGCTCAGGAAAGTGGTACCATAGGCTAAGTCAAACATCTCTAATTGGGATCTAAATTTACCGGCCCCAAATTCAATGTCTCCTACAAGGAATGATAGTCCTCCCAATGATTGGTGCATAGGTTGGGACCCGAATGATGAAGAAAGCACATCCAAGATCCAAGAGGTGATTGAGCTAATCTTGCCAGCTTTCGATACCGCAATTCTACCTAGCCAATATTATCTGGATTTCTATGAACGTCATGTGCCATAATGGAGGCATTAATCTGGGCCCAGCTGGGCCACTCCTGCTCCTTCATACCACGAGTTGATGACTTATCAAGATAAGTGGGAATTTGTGGAGCCATATGGCCTCCTTTAGGTGCAATAGGACCCCTCGATTCCATCGGTGGAAGAACTTCAAATAGATCCAGAGCATGCTTACATTCCACCACTATCATCTCCGAGACACAGGCCTCCTAGAACACCACATCAATTTTATTCAAGGAGGCGTCGTCGTCAGACTTGACATCTCAGGGAATTTTTGTACTCATTCTTATTGGTATAATTTTTGTGCATCGAGGGCAATGCTTACTTTATGTTTGGGGGCTGTAATTATTCATTAGTAGGGATCTTGCTTGTGGCTTAATCGATGATTTGCTATGCTTTAATTGTGCCCTTATCGGGCTTGGGGCTTGATGCTTTATTTTGATGAGTGATGATTTTGCGATATTGTCGGTTTGGTCTTACATGATTTCATTATTTCACTACCCGTGCTTTGAAAACGCGCTTAGTGCCTATGCCGAGGCTTATTTTCAAATAGTTCATGAGCAATTAAAGTCTTTGATCACCTTGTTAATAGTAGATTAGTGAATAAACTCTGAGGGTTTTCTTCATACCATGGTTCTTTCCCAAGGAACAAAATGTTTCTTTTGTTTATTTTTGTGTCAAACCAAGTTGGTGTTTCTCTATGATAGATTGAGAGGTGACTTTCTTAAGGGAAAATGTCAAGTTTTTGTTTTAAATTGAGTTTGTGCTTTGCTTGTCTCGAAATGGGCCCATCAAAAAAAATTCTTAGCAAGAGGTTTTTGAAAATTGAAGGAAAGAGGGAAAATGATTTTGAGTAAAGCATTCTCTTGTCATGACTTGAACACTCCCCATTTGGGTTCATCGATTTACAAATGAGTGTGTAATGAACTCGGAATGGCTTGTCAAAAGTCATTTGTCCCAATTGATTTTGAGACTCATGTAAAATTCTTGTGTTGTGGTGCCTTGTGTGGTAAGTATATACCTAGTTCTTATGTGCATGTGTCATCTAGAACTTGCATAAATGTGATTCAAGGTGAAATCATAGATGTCACCGAGCTTAAAAGATAACCTTAGGCTATCTTTGAATAGCCACTTCACCCAAATTGACTTCCCTTTACATTGATCCTAGTAAGCCTTTTTGAGCTTGTGACCTTTATTTGGAACCTTGTTGGTACCTTGACCCTTGTTTGGGACCTAAATTTTGCACATGTCCTCCCTAATGACTTGAAAGTGAAACATAGTCTAAAAGCCTAAGTTTGGAGGGGGGGGGAATTGAAATGATAACATAGGAAAATGCCTAAGTTTAGGGGAGTATGTACTAAGATAGAGAAGAAAAGGAGTTGTGCTTTAATTCAAGGTAGCACCTTATGCTTGAATTAAAAATTGCTCAAAAATGCCTAATAAAATGAGCAAATGAAAGAAAGAAATTAGTGCTACCAAGTGAAAGTGATAAAAGGATGTCAAATGATCAAGTTTTAAGGGAAAGATTGGGTTGTGTGAGGGAGAAATAAGGTGAAGTCATTGTTCGAAAATGTAAGCAGTATTTTGAAATGATCACAAGGAGCGTTAGGGATGTTTAGTCACTTGAGCCAAAATACAATCCTCACCTTAGCCCTATCCAACATCGTAACTTGTAAGTCCTTAGTAATTCTGAGCTTGGTAACTCTACATTAGTGTCAAATTACATGAAGGTCAAGCCTATGGTTCGATATGTGTACACTTGAACTTCTTTGAGAGAGTTAGAGTCTTTTGGTTCTCTTATAATCCCTTTGTCTTGTGAATTGCATAATTGTGAGTGGGATTCTCTCTTGTTGTGAGTGGCATCGCACACTTGAAAGGAATGATGAAGTCTCTATTTTAATTAAGAGGAATGAATGAGACAAGTTGTGTGATGAATATCGAGGCAAACCTTGATGGCCCATGCCAATGACTTGAGAAGCTTGATCTTGTTTTGAATGGAAAATTCCCCTGTTTTTAAATGAGAAATGAAGTCCTTTTGATGAATATTTTGAAGTGATCAATTGCCTTGAGAATATGGTGGTCCAAATTGAGATAAGCATTGTAGTTGAGTCTTTTTGTTTGTATTTTTCTTAGTTTTTAGAGTAGAGTAATCATGTGTGCACCCCATTGAGTTTTAGAGAATAATTCATTTCTTACTTTGTGATCTACCAACTTATTGAGCCTTTATTCATGAATTATTGTCATGTTTTGATAAGATTTAGAGGTACTTATTACCTTTATTGATGCAAATATAGGTACTTTTGGTCAAGAGTAGAAAACAAAGGAATTTGACCCAAAAGAGCTTAAAAGAGTTGAAGTGTGAAGTTGACCAAAAGCACTGAAGTATCTGCCGAGAGGTGCGACAACTGTGCAATACACACAACAGTTGGTATGGTTCGCACCTCCCTTCACACGACTTCCAACAAATAGCTGAAGTCACTGGTCTGAGACTTAGAGCTATGTGATGTGCATAATGCATGGTGTGACTGCACGTTACGCCATATGTCGTATCGCACCACGCTTGAGAGACAATTTTATCAACTTTCAAGTGACATTTTGGGGAACTTCTAAAACCCTTTTTAGGGTGTATACCTGATAGTATCGTATAGTTTTTGACATACAATTGAATAGTTTTCCATATAGAGAGGTTCCCAAGGAAGATAGTGAGTGTACTTGATATTTCTCATCTTCTACCTTGTGAATCCACCATTATTGTACAAATTGAGCTTGGATTTGTATATTAACACTACTAATGAATGGAAACTTGAATTACCCAATTGGTATAACCTCTTATTTCCTTAGCATGACTGGCTAATTTCCTTGTCTAGGGGTATGTATATGATGGATATTTGAGTTTGGGTATGAGTCTTGTTTAATTGTTCTTATAATTGCTAAATTGATACGAGTCTATTGAATTCTCTATGTTTTAATTCTAAAATTGATGGTTGCAAACATTGATTGAACTTACTTGGTTGTGTTCTTGTTTGAAAGAGAAGTTCATGCTTTTGGATGAGAATTCAATAGTGGGTACTTGGGATTTCCATCTAGATTGAGGATAGAAATAGCTTAGTCACCGAAAAACACACATTTAAGAGTCTAAGCTAGAAATAGTATGACTTCCCCAAGCTTGTATTGGTTGTTTTGTGATGAATCCTTGGTGCTTGAATAAAGACCATGGGAAATATGTTTGGAAGATCGAGATATTGACAAACACAACTATAACCAACTCTACCTATATCGTTTATTAAGAATTTTCCTAATTAAGCAAGTACCCTAACCCACATTTGAATCCCATCGGAAACATACCCTTAGTCGTCCTCTCTTTTGATTACAAATCCATTGCATAATTTGCTTTCTTTTTTGAATTGTGATTGTGATATATTCCCAATTCCTTACTCCCCCCAATTTTTACTTTTGATGTTATTTGAATAATTACTCTATTGGTGATTAATATACGATAATCTCTTGGCGACTCATTATAATCATTCTCTGTGGAATCGACCCCGACACTCATCAGGAATATATATTTTATTTTGATTTGACTATCGCAATCACCTCCTATGGGAGAGTGTGTTTGAGCATTATCAATATGCTATTATGTAGTTTAGGAAATTAGATCATCCCTTGATTCTTAAATCTCCTAGAATCAAGGGATCTGATTACTAGTTTGTTTACTTTTCTCTACTATATATTTGTACCTCTACATATAAATAATATTGTACAATTTTGGTACCAAAACTATCACCAGTTAGCAGATGATCATCTCAAATCAAATCAACAATAGAAATATAGATTCAATAATTCACCACAAGAATGCAAAAGAAGTCAATTTCAATAGTTACAATACATGGAATCTAGGCCCATCTAACTCTTCTCAATGCAACTGTTACCTCTAGTCTCATATCAGCCCACAGTACTTTCTCACCATGTCTGACCATGAAATAATATAATATTAATGAAAAGTGTACACACATGCTAAAAGGTCTTATTTCTGCCCAACTAGCCATGACCTGCAAGGGACAAACAAGGTCCATGTACCTGCCAAAACCATTTTTCATAGATGCAAATATCAAATAGGTGACTATATTAACTTGTACCTGCTAGAACTATTTCCCATTAGCGTAAGTATAAAATCGATAACTATGTCAACATGTACCTACTGGAACAATTTCCCATCGATATAAATATCAAATCATACCGGCGTGGTACCTGATCCCATAATAAATGACAATATCAATTTACCTAAGGTTCTCAGACCTATCTCTCATGATATACACAATTCACTAAATCACACTTACACTTATTTATCTCAGTTCATGCATCAACTCATGTACCTTATCTTATTCATTCAAATATAACATGAAAACACATACATTTCAACTATGTCCAAAGACCAATCACAAGTTAAGTAATTCAATTACATACATATACTAAACTAAGTTTCAACTCCAATTAAAACCATAAATTACCTCGAGTAAAGAATTATCGCCCACAAGTTACTTCGCAACTACCTTTCCCTTCCTTAACACTTTGGATTGATCGAGGTCTGTAATAATATATAAAAGAGTAATTAATCATTTAATCTTCATTTTAGGTCTTGAGAATTTAGTCCACTAAATCTTCCCTTATCCGATATTTGTAGCGTTCCCCAAGGGTCAACTAACCGTTAACTAGTCTCATCACATTCATAAAATCAACACCCTAAAGGGTTTCTAATCAAGTTAATCCCCTTTTAGCCATTTTTATGCCTAAAGGTCTCATCTTTATGAAACCCAAGGTTCCTAATTATCCTTAAACATTTGTTTCATGCTAGGAATAACAAATATACATGCTAGGATCAATTCTAGGTGAAATTGCACCTACCCATAGGGTTTTCCTAAGTTTCAAGCTTTTAGGGCTAAAACTCAAGAATTCCACCATTAATCTTCTCGCTAAACGTACTACAAGGATAAATAATAGTTAAATGATGGGTTTTGAAGAGTTACTTACCTCAAATGAAGGAATTTGCCCCAATTTTTGGGAAAAACATCCCTTGAAGCTCTAAAACAAAATAGGAGTTTGCGGAAAAATAATGTAGAAAACTGAAATAAGCATAAGTAATTTGCCCATCATTTTGTCGTGAAGCCATTACTCATCACGATGAGTCATCACGATGAGGATTTGCTCATCAAGAAAACTCATCACAATGAGGTGCCCCTTCATTGCGACGAATCACAAAATCTAGAACATTGAAAACTCGCCCTAAACCCCTCATTTCACAACGAACTTCATTTTCTAGACAACACATATTAATCCCAATGCAACAACTATCATATTCGGAGTTCTATGAACTCGATTCCTCTCTCAAAACTTCCTACGGGACCCTACGATAGTCGACTATCCATAAATAGACTCCATACTACCATATAATGAAACATGAGAACCTAACCATCTCTAAGGAACTAAACACTAGATTTTTATCAAAGCTCATCCTAGCTTGAGATTTTACGAACTCTCATCTTAGGGATATTTCTAGCAGGGTACTGTAATGATCCTTTCGGTTATTTTTATGTTTATGCTTTTTTTTAATGATATATCTTAACTGTAGCGACCCCAAGTCATTTATAGCTTGTTGGGACTAGTGGTTTGGTGCCCTGGCTGTTTGTTTGGTCGTTATGTCTGTTTCCTTATTTTAGAGCTTTAACTTAGGATATTATTGACTTTGGTCAACATTCTTGGTAAACACGCTCGAAATCAAATTTTGATAGTTCTGTTAGCTCTAGAGCATGGACTTTGGTCTAGGTGGACTCTTGGTCGGGGTTTGGGAGCTTTCAGTTTGATTTTGTGTGAGTTTCTGTGTTTTCTAGCCTGTTGAACTTAGAAGTTTGAATTTGGTCAATATTCTAAGAAGACAGCCTCGAATGGAAATTCCATCAGCACTGTTAGATCCATAATATCGACTTTGCGCTAGAGGAACCTTTGGTTCGAGTCCCGAGACTTCCAGACTCATTTTTGGGTGTTGAGTTCTGTTTTGGCTTAGGGTTGGTTTTTAGGCGTTGGGCCCACTTTTTGTGAAACCAACCTCCGTTGGGTTTTTCATATGTTCCATTGAGTCCGGAATGCTATTTTTGGTATGTTAGCATAGTTTGTTCATGCGCGTGGAGTCCCAAATGAGCCCTATGGGCCTACCCAGAGACTTTTTCCCTCTTGGCTTCTGTTGTTGGCAGTTGCAGGTACAAGCCTCAGGCCTTAATCGCAATCATCAGGACCTTTCTCGTCACTGCGATAAAAGTCCTATGGACCTGGTACATTTATTTTTCGCGATCACGAAGTGCTCTTCATGACCGCGATGTTGTATGTGGTTCCTTGCTCTATGCGATTGCGATATTCCTTGTCACGACCGCGATGAGGACCCTCCCTTCTTATTCTTTGTGACCACATGTCTAGTCATCACGATCGTGATGGTCTAGCTAAAATGGTCATCGTGACGGTGTGGGGTCCCTTCGCGATCGAAATGAAGGACCCCTGGGTAGTATATAAGCTTGTCCCTTCGTTTTCTTCACCCAAAAACCAAAAAATTGTTATAAGCTCAAGATTCATAATTCTCTGCATAGCTTCGATTCTTGGCATCTGGGTGAAGTTTATTCGTCCCGTGATCATTTCTGTATCTCAAAATCGGTGAGTCCCTTGTTTATTACGTTAAATTCACCTCTTTGATTCCTGGATTGTTCTTGTTGTTGGTAGGCTATTCTAAGCCATATTCTTGGTAATTTCCTTCAATACTCTGAGCATGCACTCATGGGAGTGTGTTGATCATTGTAAGCTCTTTCATTTCTAGCTTCGGGTTATGCAGCCCACGAGCTCACCGGTGACCCAAATCTTGACCCAACTATAGTTATAGCAGTATGGGTATCAATAGTCTTATTTTAACGTGTAGTTTGTGTTATTGATAGTTTAATTTCCATTCGCAGCTTCTCGGAATGGTTCAAGCTTGGACATCGTCGTTCCAGCAGCTTGTCATAAGACGACAGGTAGGTTATGGTTTAACTCCTCTAGACTTCGCATATATAGGATATAATTGTACTAATTAGCATCTTTGGGTTGGGTTTATTAGCTTGGTACCACAAACCTTGTCCACTTCTTCATGTCTGACTTATTTTGCTTTCTCCGATTGTTGTAGTACTCGTGATAGATAATATTATCACCCTTATGGTCCTACATGGACTTATACTTGACTCTGGACCATAAATGGTGGGTTATTTGGGGATGTCCGTGAGCCCCGGACATTGATATTGCAATCTTAGGCTGGTTATCTGTATTGTAGAGTTATTGAAGCCTGTGTAGGGCTGATAGGTTGATTGTGAGCCATTGGGCTACCGTTTGTGTTTGAGCACATCATTTTCATGCATATCAAGGGATTTCTCACATGTTTTACTATGATTTTGGCTTCGGGCCTACGATTGGTAGTTTTCTAAACCTTGCATGGCCCTGAGGGCCTGTTTTTGGTAAAAATAGTTATAAAGGGTTTTGGAAATGATTTTTGATGTGACGCTAATTTACGTCACTTTCGACTCCTTTTTACTAAGAACAATCGTACGTTTTCAAGCAACCGTTGTTGTTTTTAATGTTTTTATGTTGTATTTGTAGGAAATGGAAGCAAACACGAAAACGGAAGAAAATACGAGAAAAACGAAGTTCTGCCTAAGAGTGACGGCCTGAGTGACGGGCCGTCACACATGTGACGGTCCGTCACTGGGACCGTCACACCAAGGCAGACTTCCAGGCGGCACCACTGCCTAGCAGTGACGGTCCAGGCGACGGTCCGTCACTGCTGTGACGGTCCGTCACCCCTGGCCGTCACGATTAGGCAGTGACTCAGTCGGCGACCCGCGTTTTTGGGGATTCCTAGCCCGTTTTGGAATTGGTTTCTATTACTCCTATAAATACCCCATGTTAGGTTATGTTAAAAGTGTCGAATATTATTTTAAATTATTCTTCCATTAGTTTAAACAAGTTTTTAAGTCATTTTTGAGAGCAACAACACGTTTCCGGATTCTTGAATTCGTGTTCTTGAGTTCTTGGTTTCTTTTGTCCTTGGATACTTGAAGATTGTCCTCAATATATTGTAAGGATCTCGTTTCTTTATTATTTTATGAACATGACTTTCTTCTTTTCATCTTCAAGCATGAGTAACTAAAACTCCCGCAACTAGGGTTGTGGGAGCCATGGAAACGTAGCAATATAGATTCCGGGTAGCGTTGGGTTCGATATATGTATTGTCACGTTGTTAATCATACTTTATGTCACGTTTTCTAGTGGTTGCAAACATTAGAACATGCCTAGGTTTAATTTGCTTGAGTAAAGAGATTAAAACCGGGAAAACTTGATTAACGACAAGGATTCGAGACTACCAACTCTCGTCTTAAAGATTAATGCCGTAACTGGATTAGTCTACTTGATGTTAGGATTGAGAGCTAAAAAGCACATCTTTTTGAGATCGAGAGAAGATAAAAGGAAATTTGTTTATTTGGTCGAGAGACGTTTAGACGATACAATTGACGCAATCACATCGTGACAAACATATAGAAAGAACCCGGTTAAGCCTAGAATCGACATTGTTACAACGCCATGGTGAACACATCCCTAGTTCATTCTCTCCTATTGATTTAAACTCCTACGTTTACTATTGTTTTGTTTACAATTGGTTCACACAAACCCCCCCTTTATTTACTGGAAACGATTGACGAATAGTCAACTAATTCACTAAAGTCTTAATCTGCACACCATATTCTCTGTGGGATTCGACCCCAACCTTGTTGGGTTCTTTACTTGACAACGATCGCTTACGCCTCGTTAATTTGAGGTGTAGTTTGAGCGTTATCAAAAAGTGGCGCCGTTGCCGGGGAATACGGTTTTTGATTAAGTCTGGTGTGTTTAGTTGACTTTTAGTCATAATTTTCTGCTTTTATTTTTGTTTGTTGTTTTTGTTTTTGGACAGGGTACAGGTTGTGCATGCCAAGTACCCGAGGTTCGGGGGAACAAATTTTACCTTACGACCCCGAACTTGCGAGAACATTGAGGCGGAATATGGCCGTACAATTAGACGCAGCAAGGATCGCCGCAGAACTGCAGGCCCAACAAAATTTGAATGCTGGGGGTCTGCAGGATGATGTGGTACGGAATGATGAGGATCTCGATTTAGATGGAGCTGGCGCGACGGACGCCATTATTGTTCCACCGCTACCGCCCGGAGCAAAGTTCAATATCACTAGCACGATGATTCAGTTGCTGAATTTGAGAGGTGTATTCCGTGGTGCCGCTGGTGATGATCCAAACCAGCACTTAATGAACTTCGTGGGGATTTGCAAAGCATTTGAGCTGCCAGGCGTGAGTCAGACAGCGATCAGGCTCCGGTTGTTTCCTTTGTCTCTGTTTGATGAGGCAGCGTTGTGGTTGACGGAGCTGACCCCCGACTCTATCGCAACGTGGGGCGAGTTGAGAGGAGCTTTCCTAGAAAGGTTCTTTCCTCCCTCTCGGATGATACAGTTGAGGGATGAGATTAGTAATTTCAGGCAGCAACCTCACGAAGCACTGCACGAGACTTGGTTGCGATTCAAGAAGAAGCTGACACAGTGCCCCAACCATCAGCTGAACAACGAATTCTTGATACAGACATTCTACAGGGCACTAAATTCGGCTACTAAGCCAACATTGGACAACGCAGCAGGTGGAGCGTTTATGGGTTGCACTTTTGCCGACGCCACAGCTATTTTGGACAGGCTCACCAAGACCAACAGAGCCTGGCACACACGGGATTCAGAGGTTGCAGCTAGCACCTATACCGTTGGCATGTCAGCAGAGCAGCGAAGGAAAGAGGAGGAGCGCGACCAAGACATGGCGCATCTTAAAACACAGTTAGATCTCCTGACAAGGCACTTGACGTCAGGAAGTATAGAGAAGGTACAAGTTGTGGGTTCCCAAGGTATGGAGACTGAGGAGGCCAATTACGTGGGGGGTTTCCAGGCCAATGGCCAGGGAAACCAAGGTCGGAACTATCAAAGAGACAACCACTATGAGAATGGTGGCTACAAAAATCGCGACCAAGGAAGCTGGAGGAACAACACCGATAGAGGTGGGTTGTATATACCACCTGGTAATCGGGATAAGACCGGCAGCGAGGCTGAGACATCCAAACTAGAGAATATGATGGAGAAGATGCTGCTTAAAGTGGAATCGACTGACTCTGGGGTAAAGGCAATGCGGAATGAGTTATCAACATTGAGTCTGGTAGTGGAGTCACACTCAACCGCGATCAAGCAACTAGAGCAGCAAGTGGGTCACATCTCGGCATCTCTAAACCCAAGGAAACCAGGTACTTTGCCGAGCGACACCACTCATCCGAAGAATGATGCAAGCTGTATGGCGATCACCACAAGAAGCGGAAAAATATTACCGGAATCACATCCGGTAATTCATACTCAAGGTGACATTGCGGATGATGAAGAGGCGGTAGAGGAGGAAACTCCAAAGCCCGCGGAGAAACGCAAGGAAGCTGAAAAGCTTCCAACTATGATGCCTCGACCACCACCTCCGTTCCCACAGCGTTTAAAGAAGAAAGCTGACGATGGTAAGTTCCTGAACTTCATGAACATGTTGAAAGAGATTTCAATAAACATACCATTGGTGGAAGCGCTGGAACAAATGCCCGGTTATGCCCAAGTTCATGAAGGACTTGATTACAAAGAAGCGGACGGTAAGCTTTGAGCCGGAAGACAACCTCCATCACTGCAGCGCTATTTCCTCTAGATCATTAGTGGAAAAGAAAGGAGATCCAGGTGCGTTCACTGTTCCATGTACTATCGGAAAGCTCAACTTCGGGAGAGCTATGTGTGATCTTGGTGCTAGTATCAATTTGATGCCGCTAGCAGTATATGACAAATTGGGTTTGGGAGCTCCTAAACCAACGTCCATGAGAGTGATGATGGCGGACCGTTCGGTAAAGCGACCCGTAGGGATATTGTCTGATGTGCTGGTCAAGATTGGTAAGCTTATATTCCCGGCCGACTTTGTGATCTTGGATTGCGAGGTGGATTTCGAAGTTCCCATAATTTTGGGACGACCGTTGCTAGCTACCGCGAGAGTGTTGGTTGACATGGAGAAAAATGAGCTGACCTTCCGATTGAACAATGAATTGGTCAAGTTCGATGTGTCCAAATTGATGAAGCAACCAAGTGACATGAGGGTGGTCGCGGTCATCAATACCATTGAGGAACCTCCTGCGGATGTGCACCTTGAGGAGAAGTGTCTGGTTGAAACTCTAGCTGTTGTAAGAAGGATGGTGCGAGAGAGGAAACATGTAGAGGAAGGCGGTGAAATTAAATCGAGAAAACGAAAACACCGCAAGAGAATCTGCAAAGAAAGAGCGAAGAAGTTGTCGCGACTAGCGATGGAGCCCAAAGAGGAAGCTGGAACGCCACACTCCATTGAGTTCTCTTGTTTTGGAGACCCAGGCGGTCTCCAACATCATTCCAGAATCTAAGTCATATTGACTTCACAGGTATTCCTTTATTCTCACAGCTTTTAGTTTTCATATGTATGCATTGGGGACAATGCATGAGTCTAAGTTGAGGGTGTTGGGAAACCTGTGAGTCACCACCGAGGGTTTTTGTTGCCGATTTCTTTTCCCTCCGGTGTGCTATCTAGTAGAACCGGTATGTTTAGGTTGTTTGTTTTAAATTATATTTTTTTTTAGTGTCTATAGCAAGCATGTGTTGTTCTTGTCTAAAAATGAGGCCCCTTAAAAAATTTCTGGTTTTGAGCTTATGTTGAAACGATTGACTGTTGGGATCCTTGTATGTCATTGTGTGATTATGAGTAGAATGAGTATGCTTAAGCCGAGCGATTGTTTGATAGTTGGTAGCGATATAGTTTCTTGGTGCCAAGAGCGTGTGAGATTATTGTCATAAATTCTTACTCTGTGCATGCATCTAGAACTTGCCCGGTCTATTTTGTTAAGTTTGAAGTTTGGTTGCTTAGGAAAGGATCACAGGCCCTTTTTGATGCAGTCCACTTAGCCTATATGACCGTCAAAATGCAAATAGTCCCTTGATCCCTGTTTGAGCCATAATTGACCTTGTTTTTCAATAACCTGTCACCATTCCTGTTTAACTTTGAATCCCTATTTTGGCCCTGGTCCTTCCTTGGACATCGTGCACCTCAACGTAGGCAAAACAACCTAAGTTGAGGGTGGCTACTATAGAGGTAAACCCGGTTTTGGCCCTGGTCCTACCAATGGACATTGTGCACCTTGACGTAGGCAATCAGCCTAAGTTGAGGGTGGCTACTACAGTGGTAAAGGAGAAGAAAAAGAGGATGGAGATGATTGTTGTTGAATAGAATGAAAATCCGGGTGTGCGCCTAAGAAAAGAAAAGAAAAAAATAAAGAAAGATGAAAAAGATCGAAAAAGAAACAAAAAGAATTGTCAATAAAGAGGCCGCACCTGTATCTAGAATCAAGGAAACAAAAAGGTGAATGAGGATGGATAATGTGAAGTTACGTGGTGATAAGATGTAAATGGTTCCAAGGAGGGCTTAGTCACTAACCCCTAAATGTATCCTACCTGCACCCGAAACCTCATTACAAGCCTAAACAAGTCCTGTAGGAATCCTGAGTAGCTTTCTGAAGAACTGAAATAGAATAGTAAGGGCAAGCCTATGGTATCGCATGTACATTGTTTGAAATCATTGTGAGTGTGAGCGCTTACCTAGTCCCAAATCTTG
>QJPP01004361.1:0-22041 GCA_003996215.1 Jaltomata sinuosa
GGAGCTTAGCTTTAGTTTATCTTTTGCTTTATGTACTCTATTACCATTCAGAGACATCTGTATATATTCTTTTGGATAGTTTCACTCCATGTATGTAGTTTTGGCTCTGTACTATGATACCAGGTCTTGGGGTTTGGTTTAGTTTCCGCATATGTATATATTTATATACTTGTTATCTATTTTATTCGTTTTACTCTCTTATTTGGTAGATAGTAGCCCATTACTAACTGTTCTGGGCTACAGGGATTGGTTCACCTACCGGGGGTTGTAGGTGCCATCATGACCGAGAAATCGGGTCGTGACAAATTCAAATCATACTTTTCTTTCTAAATTCATACTTGAATAATTAGGTATGAAATTTTATAAATTCATAAAGTTCATGATATCTAATCATGTCCAATTTCACTTGAAAACATGCAATTCAATGGAATCATGCTAGAATTTAACTTTAATACATGGGCTTTTAAATCCAATAAAGGAATCATAACCAAATCATGAGTAAGCAATAAGAAACCATGAATTTAAGTATAGAAACTGATTTCATAAGTTTTCCCCAATTTAGATCAAAGCCCTAATTTCATAAGTTTATAATTTCAAATAAGAATTGGGGGTTTGGGCACAAGGGTGAGAAGAACACATTGTTGAATACCCACATACCTTGATTGAAACTAACCCACTAGAAATTGAAAAGATTTAGGAAGCTTGATCTTGGAGCTTGAGACTTGGAGCTTGGAAAAGAACTTTTCCTTTTTGGGAGTTGAATGAAGATTTGAGAAGGAACTTAAGCTAATGAGGGTGAAAACATTTCTTGAAATAGTCAAAATGATATCATTTAGGAGTTAAAAGGATGGGTAATAACTAAAATACCCTTGGGACTTAATTAAGAAATATCTGGAAAATGGGTTGATTTTAAGAATCACGAGTCAGTTCTACGGGTCGTCGTTTGAACCATGACCCGTGGTTCAGACTCGTGGTCCCTGACAAAAAATCCAAGTTGTAGAAGCACTTCTACGGGTCAGCAGGACGGACCCATAAAATAAATGACGAGTCATCATTTGGACTCGTGGTTCCTGGGGGACTTAGCTGGTCTCTAGATCAAACCACGACTCAAGACTACGGTTCATCGTTTAAATGATGGACCGTCGAATCAAGTCGTGAAACCTGGGGGACTTGTCAACCCTCTTATCTGGTTCCACGAGTTGAAAGGATGGACCCGTGGTTTGAACCATGGTTCGTAGAACCAACTCGTGGTTCCATACCAGAGACTGAACCAATCGAAAAGGAATCACACTTCCATTCCACGACCCGTGGTTCAAACCACGGTCCATGATTTGGACCCGTCAATCTTGGAAACATGAAAATTTTCTGAGATTTTAACTTAGATAGCTGGTTCAATTTCTGAGGTGTTACAATATCTCCCCCTTGGGGCCATTCATTCTCGAATGAAGACTAAATAAAGAAAAATAGAAGAGGAAATATCCAAACCAGTCAACAAAACATGGAAATCAAGGAATAAACATGGAAACTGAACTTTTAAACTTAAATCATGATTGAATCAACTTTGAAAACTTGAGTGCATGCTAAAATCATGAAGGGAACTGATGAAATAGATTCAAAGGGACATAGTAAGGATGAAACTATTACCTCAAGTTGAAATTGAATCGTAAGGAAAGAGATAGGGATATTTGGCCTTCATGACCTCTTCCGCTTCCCAAGTAGCTCCCTCTACAAGTTGATTTCTCTAAAGAACTTTCACCGAGGCGACTTCTTTATTTCTCAACCTCCGGATATGTCAGTCAAGAATCTCTACGGGGACCTCTTCATAGGTGAGACTATCCTTCACACCTACATCCTCCAAGGGAATAATCAAGGTCGGATCGCCAATACACTTCTTCAACAAGGAAACGTGGAAAACCGGATGAACCGCTTCTAACTCTGATGGAAAATCCAACTCATAAGCAACCTTATCAACTCTCCTCATAATCTGATAAGGACCTATAAAACAAGGACTAAGCTTTACTTTCTTCCCGAATCTCATCACACCCTTCATGGGCGACACCCTAAGGAACACCCAATCATCCACCTCGAACTCTAACTCCCTCCTCCTCACATCAGCATAGGATTTCTGTCGACTCTGAGCGGTCTTCAACCTTTCCTAAATAAGTTGAACCTTCCCCATAGTCTCATGAACCGAATCTGGACCAATCAAGGCTGCCTCACCTACCTCAAACTAACCAATAGGATATCTACACCTCCGACCATAAAGTGCCTCATACGGAGCCATCTGGATGCTAGTGTGAAAACTGTTGTTGTAGGAAAACTCGATAAGAGGTAAGTGATCATTCCAATTACCTTTGAAATCAATCACACAAGCCCTCAACATATCCTCCAAAGTTTGAATAGTACACTTTGCCTGTCCATCTGTCTGAGGGTGAAAAGTTGTGCTAAGCTTCACCTGAGTACCAAGACTTCTCTGAAATGATCTTCAAAACTCAGAAGTAAACTGAGTACCCCTATCTGAAATAATGGACAAAGGAACACCATGCAGTCTGACTATCTCCCGGATGTAGAGTCTGGCATAATCACCCACTGAATCCGTAGTCTTAACAACCAAGAAGTGGGATGACTTAGTCATCCGGTCGACAATCACCCAAATCGAATCATGTTACCTTCGAGTATGAGGCAAACCGATAATAAAGTCCATATTGATTTTTCCCCACTTCCAAGTAGGATGGTCAATATCCTGAATCATTCCACCTGATCATTGATGCTCAACCTTCACTTGCTGACAGTTGGGACACTTAGCCACAAAATCGACTATGTCCCTCTTCGTACTATTCAACCAATAGACTTCCCGTAGATCACGGTACATCTTGGTGGCACCAGGGTGAATAGAGTATCTGGAACTATGGGCCTCAGTCAAAATCTGCTGTCTCAACCCATCCACATCTGACACACACAATTGACCCTGGTAACAAAGCACACCATCTCCCCCTTGGGATAAAACCTCAACCCTTTGCTGATGGACTGCACCCTTTAGCTGAAGCAAAATCGGATTACTGTCTTGCTTTTCCTTTACCTCAGCTACCAAGGATGACTCGAAACCATTCTGAACAATAACACCACCCTCAGTAGAGTCCATAAGTCGCACTCCCAATCAAGAAAGTCTATGAACATCTTTCACCAACTCCTTCTTCCCATCCTCAATCAAGGCCACACTACCCATGAATAGTCTACTAAGTGCATCTGCCATAACATTGGCCTTACCCGAATGGTAAAGCACACTCATGTCATAATCCTTAAGAAGCTCAAGCCATCTTCTTTGTCGTAAACTCAATTCTTTCTGAGTAAACACATATTGGAGACTCTTGTGGTTGATGAACACATCCATATGAACGCCATACAAGTAATGTCTCCAAATCTTCAAAGCAAAGACCATGGCTTCTAACTCAAGATCATTAGTAGGGTAGTTTTTCTCATGAGTCTTAAGCTGTCTAGAAGCATAAGCAATTACCTTCCCTCACTGCATCAACACACAACCCAACCTGACTCTGAAAGCATCACAATAAATCACAAAATCATCCGAACTCTCCGGTAGGGTCAACACTAGAGCAGTGGTCAACTTAGTCTTCAATTCCTGAAAGCTCTTCTCACATGAATCGGACCACTAGAAGTTTACCTTTTTCTGAGTCAATCGAGTCAAAGATGAAGAAATGGAAGAGAATCCCTCCACAAACATCCTGTAATAACCACCCAAACCCAAGAAACTCTGAATATCCGATGGGGAAGTAGGTCTAGGCCATATCTTCACTGCTTTAATCTTTTGTGAATCCACACGAATACCATCTCCCGTCATAACATGACCCAATAAAGCCACAGACCACATCCAGAACTCACACTTGCTAAACTTAGCAAACAACTGACGATCCTTGAGAGTTTACAACACAACCCTCAAGTGACCCACATGCTCCTCCTCACTCTGAGAATAGATAAGGATATCATCAATGAACACAATCACAAACAAATCCAGATACTGCTTGAACACACGGTTCATCAAATCTATAAAAGCTGCAGTAGCATTGGTCAGTCCAAAAGACATGACTATAAACTCATAGTGACCATACCGGGTTCTAAAGGCTGTCTTTGGAATATCAACTCTCTGACATGAAGCTGATGATACCCGGATCTAAGATCAATATTAGAGAAACAACTAGCACCCTAAATCTGATCGAACAAGTCATCAATCCTAGGAATGGGATACCTATTCTTAATTGTGACCTTGTTCAACTATCAGTAATCAATACACATTCGGAGAGAACCATCTTTCTTATGCACAAACAACACTGGATTACTCCAAGGAGATATACTAGGCCTGATGAAACCCTTATGAAGAAGATCCTTCAACTGATCCTTCAATTCTCTAAGTTCTACTGGAGCCATTCTATAGGGAGGAATAAAGATAGGATGCGTATCTGGAATGAGGTTTATAGCAAAGTCGATCTCCTGCTTAGGAGGGACTCTGGGAAAATCCTTGGGAAACATCTCAGGAAACTCACTCACAACCAAAACTGACTGAAAAGAAGGGGTCTCAGACTTTGTGTACATAACTCGAACAATGTGATACACATAACCTTTAGAGATCATCTTCCTAGCCTTGAGATAATATATGAAATGACCTTTCAAGGATGGGGGACTACCTTGCTATTCTAGGACGGGTTCATTATGAAACTTGAAACTGACAACCCGAGTACGACAATCAACTGAAGCATAACAAGCATGCAACCAATCCATACCAAGAATAACATCAAAATCAATCATCTCCAACTCTACCAAATCCGCTGACGTGACTCTATGAAGGAGTGAGATAGGGCATTTTTGGTAGATTCTTTTGGCTAGGACTGACTCACCAATAAGAGTAGAGACACAAAAGGGTTCTAAAAGCAATTGAGAACAAACTTAAAATTTCCATGCTACATAAGGGGTCACAAAAGATAAGGAGGCACCGGGGTCCAACAAAGCATACACAACGAAGGAGAAGACTTTTAACATACCAGTAACAACATCAGGTGTGCTCTCCTAGTCCTGACTAGAGGACATGGCATAAAGGCAGTTCTGGCGCTGACCACCAGAACTAGAAGTTGTACCCTACTAGTCTGGTCGACCTCTTAAAGCTGTTGTGGTAGATTGAGTCCTACCTCTCTGTCCCTTCTTAGCTGAAGGGCACTCCATAATATGATGTCTAGTTTGACCACAACCAAAACAACTACCTGAACTGGCTAAGAAATTGCCGGGATGACTCTTCCCACACTTACCAGAAGCAGGGTAGGTGACCCCTTGACAACACTTCCCTGAAAAGAAGAACCAACCCCCCTACCAGTCTGATCATGATGGGGCCTGGAGGCCTAGGTAGGAGCACTAGCTGAAGAGTGAACGGGGTCTGATGATTTCTTCTGAAATGAGGAGCGATGTCCGTCTCCGGACCTCTGATGACTGAAACTTGAACCCTCGAACCTAGCCCTCTTATTCTCCTTAGCCATCTCCCTAAGTTTGTCTCCCTCGATCTGGTGAGCATGAGTCATGAGCCTGGAAATAGTCATATCACCTAACAGCATAGCAAACCTGCACTCCTTCTTAACCAAATCTGAAACCCCATAGATAAACTTGCTCATTTGATCATGCGGGTCCGCTACCATAGAGGGGGCATACCTAGACATCTGAGTGAACTTCAAACTGTACTCCTGAACGGTCATAGATCCCTGTATCAAGTTCACAAACTCCTCAACCTTAGCTTGCCTCAACTCTCGTGGAAAGAACTGATCGAGGAAAGCTCCCTCAAAGCACTACCATGTCATAGGGACCACATCCCTAGCTCTAGCCTCCTTCCAATGCTTGAACTAGATATGAGCCACATCTTTGAGTTGATAGGATGCAAGCTCCACACCATCAGAACCAACCACTTGCATGATATCAAATATCTTTTTCACCTCATCCACAAAGCTAAGTGGTTCCTCACCCACCTTCGAACCCCAGAACTCTGGTGGGTTCATACGGATGAAATCTTGAACTCGGGATACCACCCCACCATGAGGGTGAATAGGAGTAGGAGCCTGCTGATTGGCTTGGGCAGCCATAGTCTGAGCCAATAGGTGGATAGCATTCCGAAACTCCGTATTCGTGACCTCGGGAGCCGGAACTGGAGGGACAACATTCTTAGCGGCTCGGGGAGGCATAGCATGTCGTGATGGCATAATATGAAACATAATAAGGATGGATTAGAGGAGTAACAGAGTTAAGTCTATCGCATGATATTGATCATGAAAGAAGGGAACCTTTCTAAGACACCTCATAGATCCTCTCTCATATATAAGGCGCACTTCACACACATGAAAGAGATTCTACTCGATGCGACTTTCAGACATCCTAGGACAGTTGAACCTGAGGCTCTGATACCAAGTTTGTCACGCCCCGAGGTTACCCCCTAGATGCAACACGGGACTTAGGACCATAAGTGACCTAAGCTAACCCTTAGCCATAGCATACTCAAGCATAACATACGATAAGAGGAAGCATAAGAGATAATTCCAGAATCACGTAAATATATAATAAGTCGAATAGGAATACAAAATCTAGAAAGAGACTCGAAATCTGTCTATGTCTGAAATACCTCTACTCATAACATAAAGAGTTGCTAGGACAAGACCCTAGCTAACTCGAAGTATGGAAATAGTAACCAACATAAACCAAGAACATAACTAGTCCTCGACCCAAGAGGACTCACTAACAACTAACAAAGAGTGGCCTGGAAGCTCTAGCCATGAGTTTGAGAAGGGACACCTGAATCTGCATCATCAAGGATGCAGCACAAGATATGCATCAGTACTATAGGATGTACCGAGTATGTGATATATGCATGCATATGATGAAAACATACTTAAACCATAAATAAATCTTAGTTCATGCATGGGGAAGTTATCAGAGGTAAACATCATAATATGAGTAGTAAATCATGAAATAAGAGTCAAACCCAAAGTAGATATCATAAGTTTATATAAGACAAAGGGTTTCATACGGGAGTTTCTTATAACCGACAATAGACCATGTGAGCTACATGGAATCTAACTATATAACCCTAGTTAGCAAAGCTGACTCGAACCTTGCCAAAGAAGAAGTCACCATACCCAACTATATAACCCTAGTTGGCAAAGCTATCCTAATGCCCGCTAAGCACAGGACACCATAATTAAGATGTGGATCTACTCTCATAAGCCCATAGGGCAAATCATAACCTATGTTTGCAACGTAGTTTTTGAACTTGGGTAATTGAACCCTCATCGCTTGGTGCTAAATACTACTCCCAAAACATGCATATAGCTCATAAATTCATGAAGGTATAATCGAATACCAAATCTCCTTTGAAAAGCATGAAGACACATCGGGTTTCATGAAATTATCATATCATAAGTTCTTAAAGTAAAGCATGGCCATAATTCAAATCATACTTTTCTTTCTAAATTCTTACTTGTAGAATTAGGCATGCAATTTCATAAATTTATAAAGTTCATGATATCTAATCATGTCCAATTTTACTTAAAAACATGCAATTCAATGGAATCATGCTAGAATTCAACTTTAATGTATGGGATTTTAAATCCAATAATAGAATCGTAACCAAATCATGAGTAAGCAATAAGAAACCATGAATTTAAGTATAGAAACTGATTTCAAAAGTTTTCCCCAATTTAGATCAAAGCTGTAATTTCATAAGTTCATAATTTCAAATAAGAATCGAGGTTTTGGGCACAAGGGTGAGAAGAAACCATTGTTGAATACCCACATACCTTGATTGAAGCTAACCTACTAGAAGTTGAAAAGATTTAGGAGGCTTGATCTTGGAGCTAGAGACTTGGAGCTTGGAGAAGAACTTTTCCTTTTTGGGAGTTGAATGAAGATTTGAGAAGGAACTTAGGCTAATGAGGGTTAAAACCCTTCTTGAAATAGTCAAAACGACATCATTTAGAAGTTAAAAAGATGGGTAATGACTAAAATACCCCTGGGACTTAATTAAGAAAAAGCTGGAAAATAGGTCGATTTCAGGAATCACGAGTCAGTTCTACGGGTCGTCATTTGAACCACGACCTATGGTTCTGACTCGTGGTTCCGATTCATGGTCCCTAACAGAAAATCCAAGTTGCAAAAACACTTATATGGGTCAGCAGGACAGACCTGTAGAATAAATGATGAGTCATCATTTGGACTCGTGGTTCTTGGTGGACTTAGTTGGTCTCTGGATCAAACCATGACTCAAGACTACGGTTCGTCGTTTAAACGACGGATCATCGAATCAAGTCGTGCAACCTGGGGGACTTGTCAACCCTCTGATCTAGTTCCATGAGTTGAAAGGATGGACCCGTGGTTTGAACCACGGTACGTAAAACCAACTCTTGGTTACAGACCAGAGACTGAACCAATCGGAAAGGAATCACAGTTCCATTCCATGACCCGTGGTTCAAACCACGGTCTGTGGTTTGGACCCATCATTCTTGGAAACATGAAAATTTTTCTGAGATCTTAACTTAGATAGATGGTTCGATTTTTGAGGTGTTACACATTCCATAGAAAATAAGAGGTATTACAAGTCCTATTTCTTTTGGTACCACCATGTCACGACCAAATTTCTTGGTCATGATGGCACTTAGAACCCCCCCAGTAGGCGAACCAATTCCCGTAGCCCAGAATGATTAGTAATGGGCTACTATCTAACAGGCAATTGGAAGAAAATGTTATATAAGCGGAAGCAAGGGATATACGATAAAGAAAAGGGACAACATGAATATATATAGAAGCTAAAACCATCCCTAAAACCTAGTATCATAGTATAAGATCCAGAACTACATCACAGAGAATAAAAGGATGCAAAATAATATATGCAAATGTCTTGGAGCAGTAAGAGAGTACATAATGCCAAAGATAAACTAAAAACTAAGCTCCGATCGCTAAGAGCTCACCCTCAGTCTGGGACGGTCCAAAATCTCCTTGAACGAGTCTCCATTAGCTAATGGTGGTAGCCCACACTAGGATCTGCACTAAAAGATGTAGAGTGTAGTATGAGCACTAATTTCAAAGCAATGGTTACCCAGTAGGTATCATAGACCGACTGGGAACATATACAACAAAAGAGCAGTAATAAGCAAAATAGAAGTAAATAGTCACATAAAATAATGAATAAGTACACGAAAGCTAGCACAGAAGGAATACAAGCAGAAAACAACATACATGGCTAGCTACTAGAATATATATCACAAGCATAGGTACCCGTAACCTACCTATCGTCCGATGATAAGCTGCTGGAAGGACAATGTCCGAGCCCAAACTACTCCGAGAAGCTTCGAACGGAAATCAAGCTATCAAGAACATAAATTACACGTTAAAATGAGACTAATGATACCCATATTGCTATAACCTGAAGCCGAAAATAAAAGAGCACACAATGATCAACACACTCTCATGAATGCATACGCAGATTATTGAAGGAAATGACAAAGAATATGGCTTAGAACAACCTACAAATAACAAGAACAATCTAGGAATCAAAGAGGCAAAATGCGGAATTTAAACAGAGAACTTACCAAATTAGAGATACGAAGATGATCACGAGACCAATAAACTTCACCCAGAAGCCAAGAATCAAAGTTATGCTGAGAATTTTGCAGCTTGAGCTTACAACAATGGAAGAAATCGGTTTTAGAGAGATGAAAACAAAAGAGATGGTTTATATACTATCTAGGGATCCTTCTTTGCGATCGCGAAGGGATCTCACACGGTCGTGATGACCATGCTAGCTAGACCATCGTGATCGCGAGGACTAGACATGCAGCTGTGAAAAACAAGAAGGGAGGGGCTTCATCGCGATCGCGACAAGGGATGTCACGATCACTTAGAGCAAAGAACCACGGACAACATCGCAGTCGTGAATGACATTTCGCAATCGCAAAAAGCAAAGGTACCAGGTCCACAAGACCTTTATCATGGTCGCATAAAAGGTTCTCGTGATCGCGATTACAGTCTTAGGCCTGTACCTACAACTGCCAACAACAGAAAAACTAAAAAGAAAAAGCCTCTGGGTGGGCCCACAGGGCTTATTCGGGACCTCATGTGCACAAATAAACTTGATAACATACCAAAAATAGCATTCTGGACTTAACAGAACTAACGAAAAACCCAATGGAGGTTGATTTAGAGAAAAGTGGGCCCAAAACCAACCTTAAGCCAACACGGAACTCAACACCCAAAAATGAGTCTGAAAACCTCAGGATCCGAATCAAAGGTCCCTCTAGCCCAAGGTCGATATTCTGGAGCTAATGGCATTGACAGAATTCCCATCCGAGACTGTCCTCTATGAATGTTGACCAAAGTCAAACTTTCAAGTTCAACTGACTAGCAAACACCAAAAACCTACACAAAACCAAATTGAAAGCTCCCAGACCCTAACCAAAGGTCTATCTAGACCAAAATCCATGTTTTAAAGCTAACCAAACTTTCAAAATTCAATTCAGAGTGTGTTTACCAAGAAGGTTGACCAAAGTCAATGATTTTCTAAGTTAAAGCTCTAAAATAGAAAAATGGCCATAATGATCAAACAAATGACTAGTGCACTGAACCACCAGTCCCAACAAGCCATAAATGACTTGGGGCCACTACAAAAAGACTCTAAAAGTACAAAGAAGGTGCAAACATAAAAATGACCGAAGGGCCATTACACACCAACATCTTCATCGCCTTTAAGTACTACACTTGTCCTACTATATTCATGGTCTATTATGTTTCTTTTTCAATACCCTCTATGTCTGAAGAGGAGGAATATTTATAAAGACACACATCAATGTAATTTTATATGTAGGAAAGGATATAGAGTTATAAGTATAATTTTATCTAAATTCAATAGTTTTGAATCAAATTATGTTAATAGTTTTGATTCAAAACTATTTAATTCGGATAAAATCATACTTATAATTCTAAATCCTTTCCTACATATTAAACTACATTGATTTGTGTGTATATAAATATTTTTCTCCTTCAGACATTGAGGTATTCAGAAAGAAACATAAAATAGCATGAAAGGACTAAGTGTAGTACTTGAAGGAGATGAAGATGTTGGTGGTTCCAAAATAAATATGACTTGTAATCCATATCTTCTTTCTGAAAGATTATACCAATGGCCCAATTAAACCATTTTCTACAAACATTCTAGCTAAAAAAAAATATTTGTGGGTTTCTTGAATTTTGTTTATTTTGCAAGAAGAAGTTTTTAGCTGACCAAGATATCTACATGTACACTAGATCATTGTCTTGTTATTAGTTTCTTTACTCTTTTCATTCATCATTACTTTGGAGAGAAAAAATATAAATCAAAGAAGAAATCAAGACTGATGTGAGGTAAAACTGCAAATTTCAGCAGTATATATAGATAAGAAAAAAAGTGTATTCTGTAAGTTACAAAATACATATAGGACTAAAACAGAAAAATAATAAGTTCTAGATTGTGATAATATGATATTTTAAAAAAATATATTTATTACTTGCCAATCCAAGAGAGAATTTTTTTTGTTAACCTACCAAAATTCTGATCTAGTGTTAGATCCTTATATTTTGAATAAATAAGAAAATATTATTATTTATGACTAATATTTAGTTGTTATATCTTGTTGACATCTTAAATAATAAAATATGTACTAGAATAAGAAATAAAAGTGCAACGACCTGTTTCGTCGTTACTGAAAATATTTGTGATCAAGGCAGGTGCTGCTCATTCGTAATAAGAGTTAGGATTAACTCTTTATTAGTATGAGAGTACATTTGATATGTACTAAGGTCATACAATACTCCTATCACAACGATAATCCTATCACAAAGTTAAGTTAGAAGTTTTCTTACCGACTTAGTTTCGGGCTAAGTTCAAACTAGGGTCAATTTTAAATGACTATTCCTCATAGAATATAAGAATTTAGTGGTCCTACTACCCACCAAATTAAATATCTTTGAGTCCTCTTTCCAACACCACTGATCGTTTATTAATCTGCTTCCCGAGTAAAAAGTTATGACTATTTTACTGAAGACTATTCGTGCTGAAAAATTGAGTCCACTGTAGCAGGATTTAGGTCATTATAGCGGTACCGCCGTAGCAGTTGTCAGTCTGCTATAGCGGAATGACGGAACCAGAAAGCCCAAAATTGAGTTTTATAATCCCATTCTCCCTTCTTTAGTCAAAAATAGACGAGAGTTCTCCTAGGCTGCTCCAACGCTTGGGAGCCATGGGGAGGGGAGATTTTGGCTAAAAAGATGTGAAACCATAGATTTTGGGCCTGTCATCCATCAGGGAACGCCTTCATGGAGCTAGAAATTGCACTGTGCAGCTGCTTAGCATCCAGGTAGGCTAGGTTTTCTTCATGAGTAGATTGACCTATTTTTATTTCATACTTATTTTATAGACTGAAAAGGAGAATTCATGCCTAGGCTTTCGGGCACGGAGTCTGGAGGATTTGTTGTGGTTAAATTGGTTGAACTAGAAATGATTGGGTAATGATAATGTGTGGTAATATTTTGGGTTGTCATGATTCATTGTGTATTGTATGATGATAAAATCTGAAGACTAGGGTGTCGGAAAGGTTCGGGGAACTGGGAAACTTGGGTAATTAAACCACAGGTTAAAGAGGAAATTCTCTAAAATGTTGTTATAAAGGAAGTAGAATATCATAAATAGTTGAATTACTAGGGTTAGGGGAGGTCTTCCCCATGTTGTGATTTGGTCTTAGGAGAAGGGTTAGGAATGGGTGTATCTACTAGTATGTGTTAAGGGGTGAATTGAGCTTAGTCTTCGGATGGGATTTAAGGTTGAGTTTATGTACTCGAAAATGGGGGTAGGTGATGGTTATTGATATCCATTATGCATTGTATGTTCGGGTGCTTATGCTTAAGTATTGTATGTGTTGCATAGTTAGGGAATAGTTATGAATGTCTAAATGTCCAGATAGCAGTCTTGTAAGATAAACAGGGTGTTTTTGCTCCGTGTGACATTCGGTTAGCTCGGATACCATGCCTGGTACATATTACTAATTGGTTGGATCAGGTACCACGCCTAGTACAGGTTACTAATTGGTTGGGTCGGGTACCATTCCTGGTACAAGTTACTATTTGGTTGGCTCGGGTACTACGCATGGTACAGGAATTATAAATGGTTGGCTCGGGTACCACGCATGGTATGAGTTTAATTTATTAGATTGTTGCATTTTGATAATGATTCTATGAGTGGACCGAGTTGTATTCTTGACTTATGATTGATTATACTGGTCCTTGAGAGACCGGGTGGTTGCACTTAAATGTGGAGAATGGTCCTAGGGTAGACCGAGCATTGCATGTTAACACTAGGTATTGGTGTAGGAATCCCTTATCGGTCTAGGAAAAATAAAAAAGGGTATATGCTATTGTTACTTGTTCATTGTTTAAGATGTATGTGGAACCTATTCCATGTGATTGATAAGTTTAGAAGGAAGACTGAGAGTCTGGAATTATAGTGTTACAATTTTACTTGTCATTTCATTACACGTTGGTTCCTCGAGTGAACTGGACATACCTGCGGTTGTTGTTCCTTATATGTTGGGTTCCTGAGAGGGCTGGGAGTTATTATTATTTGTCGTATAGTTGGTCCTTGAAGGACCGGGTTTGTGTGCGTAAGTGAAAATGTGGTTCTCCTGCGAATAGGGGTCGCATGCTATTGACATATATGATGTCTTAGGGATCCTTGTTGGTGCAGGTTGTGTAAAAAGGATATATGTTTGTAGTCATTGAGATTTGTCAATATCAATTAGACTTGTTACGTGTAGTTGATAAGCTAAGGAGGAGACTTGTGGTCTGGTTATACTATTGATTATGGATACTCATGGATATAGCACTGGGGGTCATTGGGGCGGTTTTGTACTAGTAGGTGGCAGTATGGTGAGTGAGGTGTATGTTACTAAGTAGTGGGGTTTACTCTGGGTTATTGAGTCATAGTGGTTGACTTGGGTAAGAAAATGGTAGTACGGATATGGACATAGATGTTGGCAATGGTAGGGGTGATTTGAGAAGTCTAAGGATTAAGGTAACTTGGGAAATATAAGGGTTAAGTGTGACTTAGGAAGTCCTAGGTGCCAGGGTATAGAGTTAGAGAGGGGAGTTGGCAGAGGAAGGGTTAGGAAGGCTCGAGTTTGAAGCAAGGTTTGATAAAAGTGAACGTTGAGGGATTGAATCGTTATAATTAAATGTTCAATTCCATTGATTTCTTATATGATGGTATGAGTGGATTTGGGTCAATCGATGATGCCTACCAGTACGTGTATTTGTACTGATTCTACTCTTACTATACCTTTTTGGGTATAGTATGGTTGCAGGGTTAGTGATGTTTTATAGGTACATGACGATGGTGATTTCCATCAGCTCCTACTTTTTATTTCTACGGTGGAGTTATGTTCTTTTACAATTTCGTGTAATACTCTTGTAGTAGCTCTTGTACTAGCTTAGACTAGAACTTAGGAAGGGTGTATGTATTTTCCAAAGAGGTTTGTTTTTGCATTATATTGCAAACATTTTCATGTGATAAAAATAGTCATTTATGGCTTTACTTCTTTTTCTGCATTGCCTATTGGATCGGGTGGTAAAAGTGCTCCTATCTAGGTGAATTAGAGTAGGTGCCCACACGGACCGGTAGTTGGGTCATGACAAATGGTATCAGAGCCTAGGTTATCACTCTCCCAATATAAGAGCAAAATGTCGAACAGAGTCTTATAGATTGGTGTGTTGATGTCCACATCTAATCTTTGGGATGCTATAAAGCATTCTAGGAAACATCTATCCTTTCATTCCTTTCGTGCGGTTTGTTACTTGCTTGTATGGGTTGAGTCCAATTGGTATCTCTCGATCCTAATTGGTATCTTGACAAGGAAAGAGGATGTCATTTGACTCTGATATAGATGACACAAGCAAGGGAAATTGGAACTGGGAAGGTTCCAATTGGTATCTGGCCTGGGAGGCTATATAAAGGATGGATGAATCGTCTAACGGTCATCCATGTAGCAAATAAAAGGTAATGAAACTGATTTGATTGAGTGTTGGAGCTTGAGACTTGTAACTGTATGTATTGCATTGTTTGAATGACTGCGATTGTGTGGTATGTAATTGCTTGAGTTACTTTTAAATTTATGGTTAGTGAAAAGTCTTAACTTGGTTATGTGTTAATGATTGAAGGAACTTTTGTTTTGTGATTCAAGTGGAAAATAGTATGCTAAATGATGGGTAGGGTCTTATCATTGGTAAAAATGATAAGGTAAAATGATATATATACTTGTGGAAACTTAGGTTTCAAGTAGTTGGTATGTGAAAAAGTACTAGGGAGAAGGGATATTATTGTTTAATAGCGAGAATTGTGGTAAGACATGGATGATCGACTAATGGTCATCCATGGGATGAATAGAGAGTAAATTATGTGACTTGATTTCGTTATAGCCTGAAGCTGAATTGTTTGTGTATTACAGTGCTTGTATGACTTACTTGGTTGGTATGTGATTAGTTGTCTTATTGTGAAATTGTGTGTCTAAAGGTCGTCATAATTTGAATTGGTATGATTTGGTTTGTGATAAAATGCTATGTGTGTGGAGTTAAAATTTCATATTACTTTAAGAAAAGGACTCATCATTGGTTAAGATAGTGAGGGGAAAGGATTTACGACTGTAGGAAAGCTTTGGTTTCAAGATAGTCGGGATTTGGTTGGGAGCCATGGGAATAAGGGGGTTATTCGTGCGTAACAACATGAATGTATTATTGAGAACAATTTTCTTAGGTGAATCTTTTATGATTGGTGATAATTGGATGCTAAGGTTTGTTCGGTGCATTGCCGGGAATGGTCTAGGGATGTTGTTTAAGACCACAACGGGGTTTATGGGGTTAAACCATGATAACCGAGAAGGGGGATGATTTGTTTTGCTGAAAAATTTATTTATTTTGGACTGGTAATGTCGGGACCTCTATAGCGAAACCATACCACTTCGGTATTCTGCTATACTAGGATTTTCTCTGCTATAGTGGTACCGTTGTAGCGGAGTAACAATCGTTATAGCGAAAGGGCACGGGGTAGAATGCCTGCGCTTCTTTTCCCTATTTTTTATTTCCTTCTCGGGGCATCTAAAGGTAATGGTTAAGTTACGAGCTACTATGTGAAACATGGAAATCGTCTATAGAACTAATATAGTATGCATATAAGGAATTTGCCTAAAATTTAGCATCCATGCGCGATAAAAAGGAAAGTGTAAATACATTAGCCTGGGGTATTGGTAAGATTATTATTGACCATTGGTGGGAATAGTCACTCATGTATAATTTGGCAAAATGACCCAAAATTAACTGAGTAGTGTTGGACACTGCTCATAGACTTAGGTTATGAGGGTGATTATTAGCTGGTTTGTTATTGATGATCCTTAGTGGTAGGATCGATTGAGGATTGGGGTTATTAAATGGATTCTTTAACATTGTTTTTCCTCCTGTCGATCATGATAATATCGGTATTACTTCTCATTGAGTGGTGGGGGAGGGTGCTCGTCATAGCATTGGTTAGGGTGTAAGTGCCCAGGTAGAATTCTCCCTAAGATGAGAGTTGAGAAAAATATCAAGCTAGGATGGATTCCATTAGAATTTTGTTATTGCGTGGTTTAGAGATACGTGATGTCTTGGGGCATAGTATTGATAGGAGCAAGGTAACACCATGATATGCGAGGGGTATAGTATTTCGCAGAAGCTTCGGAATGAAATTCGGGTTAGTAGGACTCCAGATATAGCATTTAACATAAAGGGATTTAGTACTCATGGTAAGGGAATTGTTTCATTCGTTAAGTGTGAAATTCTTTTGCTCTGGTGTTTTGATGAGGCCCCAGATTTCCTGGGCACTCAGGGAGGGGTAATCTAACTGGTCTCGTACAGCTCGAAAGAAGAAATTCCTTGGCAAAGTGGGATCAAATTAAATTTTGGTTAAGTTTGGGTACACCCGGGGGATTTGAGAGTTTTGATGGTTCGCATAAGGCTATTTTTTTACGTTGTCATGGTATAGCATTAAGGTTCAAGGGGATATTTCATTCTTTTCCTTCTGCATTAGAGATCGTTTGGGGATGAACGATGGGTAAATTGGTATCTATTGTAACGACCTGTTCCATCGTTACTGAAAATATTTGCGATCAAGGCAGGTGCTGCTCATTCGTATTAAGAGTTAGGATTAACTCTTTAGTATGAAAGTACATTTGGTATGTACTAAGGTCATATGATACATCATAAAGTTAAGTTGGAAGATTTCTTACCGACTTAGTTTCGGGCTAAGTTCAAACTAGGGTCAACTTTAAACGAGTATTCCGCCTAGAATATAAAGTCTTAGGGGTATTAATACCCACCAAATTATAGATCTTTGAGTCCTCTTTCCAACACCACCGACCGTTTGTTAATCCACTTCATGAGTAAAACTTTATGACTGTTTTACTGAAGACTGTCCGTGCTGAAAAGTTGAGTCCTCCATAGCGGGATTTAGGTCGCTATAGCGGTACCGCCGTATCGGTTGGCAGTCCGCTATAGCGGAATGAAAAAATTAGAAAGTCGATAAATGAGTTTTATAATCCCATTCTCCCTTCTTTAGTAAAAAATAGACGAGAGTTACTCCAAGAACCCTCCTAGGCTTCTCCAACGCTTGGGAGCCATGAGGAGGGGAGATTCTGGCTAAAACGATGTGAAACCATAGATATTGGGCCTATCATCCATCAGGGAACGCCTTCACGGATCCAGACATTGTAATGCACAGCTTCTTGGCGTCCAGGTAGGCTAGGTTTTCTTCATGAGTAGATTGACCTATTTTCATTTTGTACTTATTGTATAGACTGAAAAGGATAATCCATGCCCAGGCCTTTGTGCACGGAGTCTGGAGGATTTGTTATGGTTGAATTGGTTGAACTAGAAATGGTTATGTTGTGATAATGTGTGGTAATATTCTGGGTTGTCATGATTTATTGTGTATTGTATGATGATAAATCTGAAGACTAGGGTGTCGGGAAGGTTCAGGGAACTAGGAAACTTGGGTAAATAAACCACAGGTTAAAGAGGGAATTCTCTGAAATGTTATTATAAAGGAAGTAGAATTTCGTAAATGGTTGAATTACCAAGGTTAGGGGGGTCTTCTCGATGTTGTGATTTGGTCCTAGGAGAAGGGTCAGGAATGGGTGTATCTACTAGTATGTGTTAAGGGGTGAATTGGGCTTAGTCTTCGGACAGGATTTAAGGTTGAGTTTATGTACCCGGAAATGGGGATAGGTGATGGTTATTGATTCCCGTTATGCATTGTATGTTCGTGTGGTTATGCTTAAGTATTGTATGAGTTTCATGCTTAGGGAATAGTTATGAATGTCTAAATTTTCGGATAACAGTCTTGTAAAATGAACTGGGTGTTTTTTTCTTGTTGATTTACAAATGTGTTTTTGTTTATTGTTTTGTGATTGTTGGATTTCTGTGTGACATTCGGTTGGCTCAGGTACCACGCCTAGTACAAGTTACTAATTGGTTGGCTCGGGTACCATGCCTAGTACAAGTTACTAATTGGTTGGCTCGAGTACCATGCCTAGTACAGGTTATTTTTTGGTTGGCTCAGGTACCACGCCTGGTACGGAAATTATAAATGGTTGGCTCGGGTACCACACCTGTTACGAGTTTAATTTATTGGATTATTGAATTTTGACTATGGTTTCATGAGTGGACCGGGTTGTATTCTTGACTAGTGATTGATTATACTGGTCTTTGAGAGACCGGGTGGTTTCACTTAAATGTGGGGGATGGTCCTGGGGTGGACCGGAAATTGCATATTAACACTAGGTGTTGGTGTAGGAATCTTTGGTCGGTCCAGGAAAGATAAAAAGGGTATATGCTATTGTTACTTGTTCATTGTTTAAGATGGTTGTGGAACCTATTCCATGTGATTGATAAGTTTAGAAGGAAGACTGAGATTATGGAATTATAGTGTTACGGTTTTACTTGTCGTTTCATTACACATTGGTTCCTTGAGTGAACCGAACATAAGTACTATTGTTGTTCCATATATGTTAGGTTCCTGAGAGAGCCGGGAGTTATTATTATTTGTCATATAGTTGGTCCTTGAAGGACCGAGTTAGTGTGCGTAAGTGAAAAGTTGGTTCTCTTGCGAATAGACTTGGGGTGATTTGATGATTCTTGATATGCTAGATTTTGATGTGATACTGGGCATGGACTGGTTATCCCATCACCGTGTGGTTTTGGATTGTTATGCCAAGACCATTACCATAGCTATGCCCGGTGTATCCCCAGTTGTGTGGCAGGGTTCTGTTAGCCATGCACCATCTGGGATCATCTCTTGTCTTCGAGCTAGGAAGTTAATTTCCCATGGGTGTTTAGCTTATCTAGCATATGTACGAGATGTTATACCCTACTTCTCCTGAGTCTGTTCCTGTGGTTAGAGACTTCCTCGATGTGTTTCCTACCGACCTGCCAGGCCTTCCACCTGAGAGAGATATTGATTTCGCTATTGATCTAGAGTCGGACACTAGGCCCATTTCTATTTCTCCTTACCGTATGGCTCCTGCTGAGTTGCAGGGAGCTTAGGAGCACTGCCAGATCTGTTAAGCTAAGGGGTTTTATTTAGACCTTAAAGTGTGTCCAACGGTTGGGGTGTTCCTGTTCTCTTCGTGAAGAAGAAGGAATGGGTTCGATGCCGCATGTGTATTGATTATCGGTAGTTGAATAGGGTGACAGTGAAGAATAGGTATCCGATTCCGAGGATTGATGAATTGTTTGACCAGCTTCAGGGTTCAGTCGTGTTTTCGAAGATTGATTTGAGGTCTGGCTACCATCAGTTGAGGATTAGGGCGGAGGACATCCCTAAGACAGCATTCAGGACACGTTATGGACATTATGAGTTCCTGCTGATGTCTTTTGGGTTGACTAATACCCCCGCAGCCTTTATGAACTTGATGCACAGGGTCCTTGGCCCGTATTTGGACTCATTTGTGATCATTTTTATAGATGACATCTTGGTATACTCGCATAGTAGAGATGAGCATGAGCAACACTTGAGGGTTATACTCCAGACTTTGAGAGATCATCGGCTTTATGCCAAGTTCTCAAAGTGCGAGTTTTGGCTTGAGTCAGTTGCATTCCTAGGGCACGTGGTGTCTAAGGATGAGATTAGGGTTGACCCGGGAAAGATTTCTGCGGTTTGTGATTGGCCTAGACTTACTACTGCTACTGAGGTCCGCAGCTTTATTGGGTTAGCAGGTTACTACAGATGGTTCGTTGAGGGATTTTCTTCCATAGCAGCACCCTTGACTATGCTGACTAGGAAGGATGTCCCATTTCAGTGGTCGGATCAGTGTGAGGATAGCTTCCAGAGGCTTAAGGCCTTATTCACTTCAGCTCCAGTTTTGACTTTGCCGGTTGAGGGTCAGAGCTTCTCCGTGTACTGTGATGCTTCTGGGGTTTGTCTTGGTTGTGTGTTGATGCAGCAGGGTCGAGTAATAGCATATGCGTCGAGGCAGCTAAAGGTTCACGAGCGCAACTACCTCACTCATGACTTAGAGTTGGCGGCGGTAGTTTTCGCGCTCAAGATCTGGAGGCATTACCTATATGGAGTTCACTGTGAGATCTTCACCAATCACCGTAGTCTTCAGTATATCACGAGTCAGCGAGAGTTGAACTCGAGACAGAGGAGATGGGTCGAGTTACTGAAGGACTATGACTTCACTATTCTGTATCATCCGGGCAAGGCAAATGTGGTAGCGGATGCCTTGAGCCGGAAGGCAGTGAGTATGGGTAGCCTAGCTTCTCTTTAAGTTTCAGAGCGACCATTGGCCTTGGACATCCAGTCCTTGGCTAACCATTTGGTTAGGCTTGACTTGTCGGATCCTAGCAGAGTTCTCGCCAGTGTCGAGGTTCGTTCTACTTTGATCGATCAGATTCAGAGCCATCAGTTTGAGGATCAGTAGTTGTGTGACCTTCGTGATCGGGTTGTATAGGGTGAGACCAGTCGGGATATTCTATATTCAGATGGGGTTCTGAGGTTTGATAGTCGCGTTTGTGTTCCGAGGATTAGTGATTTGATTAAGTTGATACTTCATGAGGCACATTGTACTAGATACTCCATTCACCCTGGCACAACAAAGATGTATAGAGACTTGAGACAGCTTTACTGGTGGAGTGGTATGAAGCAGGATATAGCAAATTTAGTATCTCGGTGCTTGAATTGTCAGCAGGTTAAGTTCGAGCACATGAGACCTGGTGGTTTGATGCAGCGACTTCCCATTCCTGAGTGGAAGTGGGAAGGGATTACTATGGACTTTGTTGTTGGTTTGCCTCGTACTTCTCATGGGTTTGATTCCATATGGGTGATTGTTGATAGGCTGACTAAGTCAGCACATTTCTTGCCGGTTCAGACTTCTTATGATGCAGAGAGCTTAGCTTAGATCTACCTTCGTGAGATTGTTCGATTGCATGGGGTCCCAGCTTCTATTATTTCAGACCGCGACACTTAGTTCACATCTCAGTTCTGGAGGGCTATTCAGTGAGATTTGGGTACAGAGGTTCATCTTAGTACCGCTTTCCACCCTCAGACAGATGGCCAGTCCGAGAGAACCATTCAGATTCTGGAGGACATGCTTCGGGCCTGTGTTCTTAACTTTGGAGGTTCTTGGGATCAGTTTGTTCCCTTGGCAGAGTTTGCTTATAATAACAGCTTCCATTCGAGTATCGGCATGGCACCTTTTGAGGCTTTGTATGGAAGGCGTTGCAGATCACCGGTAGGTTGGTTTGATGGTTTTAGTGCTGGGCCACAGAGCACAGATTTGCTTTGAGATTCCTTAGACCGAGTCTGAGTGATTCAGGACAGACTTCGGGCAGCTCAGAGCAGGCAGAAGAGTTATGCTGATCGTAGGCTTCGTGCCTTGGAGTTTAGTGTCGGTGACT